>JANZXP010073935.1:0-10483 GCA_027576715.1 Erythroxylum flavicans
CTATATCCTTGTCAAGATTAGCTTGTTTAATCGAGCAATTTTATAACCCTTAGCTAGGTAGAATTTCTTTCTTTAAAGGACCTATTATCGTTATACATCATTTTGCTGAGATGTATTACTTATCTAAGTATTAATTTTCTCATATTGTCTTTTTTTCCATAATCATGTTGGTATACATAAAGCAATACGAAAGTAGGGATGACATGTTGGAATTTTATAGCTTAAGTGCTACAAATTCCATTTGACACCCCAAGATATATTTGAAAGTATTTGGGTTTTATGTAAGGAGCTAACCCTTAGCTCAAGGGAGCTCAATGAAGCTCATGTAAGCTATAAGTAGCTTAGCATGACTTTTCCATAGCTCAAATGTCTAAAGCTAGCTTAAGGTGAGCTTGTGGGAGCTCATTAAAACTAGTTGATAGCCAGAAAGCTATAAATGTGTTCGTGCTAGTTAAGCTAGAAGAGCTAATTAAGGAGCATGAGTTGGAGTTGAAACCTAAAGCTTAATGGGCAAAATTGGTGGTGCTAGATGAAGGAATCTAGAGTGTTTGAGTGCACAACCACACTAGGGTGTACCATGAACTATAGCACGCCATAATTCATCTTCACATGCATGCACTTAGAGTGCAAGTTCATTGTCTCCACATGGATACATGAATTCGGCCAAGAAAGGATGAATTAGGCCAAGAAGTTGAATTTAGACAATGGGGAAGATTCATCATGTACCTTGCCTTAGAATGAACATACATGACATCCTTTCACTAAGGTATGTGTACTTTGAATGAAAGGATGTATTGTTTTGGCTGCCAAAAAAGGGTTCTTGTACAAAAATGAATGGTAATGAGTGTACCATCATGACTTTAAGTAAAGATACATGATTCTTTGCCAAAGGATGTGTCCCTTAGCCAAGAGTCATGATGTTTCGCCAAGAGACATAACTCTTAGAAGGGTTGTGATAATGGCACCAATGTAGAAGGAATGTAAGAATATTGTTGCTAAATTAATTAAAGACCTCAAGCTTGATGGAGATAATTACTCCATTTGGCAACAAAAGGTTCAATTCATCTTAACTGAGCAAGATACACTTGATGTGCTCTTCCATACAGTCGAGCCACTAGCGATGGGTGGAAACTCTAATGCCTATGAGGTATATAAGAAGAAAGATTCTGTGACCCATATTACTCTCTTAAGTACCATGGTTGATGAACTCATGGTGGAATTCTCTATGCTTGAGTCGGCCAAAGCCATATGGGATTCAGCCAAGACTAAGCATGGATATGTTTCTTTGGATAAACAAAGAGCTATGATTCTTAAGTTGGAGAACTATAGTAAGAGGTCTGACCACATCATGAGTGCCCACTTACATGAGATGTCACGCATAATTCATCAACTCAAGTCCGCTAGTCATGTGCTCACTGATGAGCAATAAGTTCAAGCAATAATATGTTCCTTGCCTGATAAAGAGTGGCAATTGATGAAGGTCAATTTATGCCACAACTCTCAAATCAAGTCATTTGATGACATTGCAAAGCATCTTCTGCTAGAGGCAGAGGTGATGGCCATCAAGAACCATTTAACAGCATATGTTGTTGGAACTTCCTTTCCCCACAAAAACAAGTTCAAAAGGAAGAAGAAAAGGAAGGATGGTCAAGACAATGGGAACGGTGCCACCTTCAAAAAGTTCAAGAAGAAGCGCAATAAAGATAAGTTGAAGTGCTTCAATTGTGACAATAAGGGATACTTTTCAAATGAGTGCAAAGCACCTCCCAAGGTACATGATCCCTTTTCTACTTCATTTGTACATGTATCGTGCATGTACTTAACTGAGTCTGATTCTTTTTGGATTAGAGATTCGGAGGCAGGGGACCACATAGCCAAAGAAAAGTATTGGTTTGAGGCCTTTAGGAAGTTGCCAAATGGAGAAAAACATGTTTTTGTGGGGAACAATGCAAGCCTTGAAGTAGAAGGGATAGGAACTTGTAGAGTTCGTCTGAACATTGGACATTGTTGTTAATTAATGTTCTATATGTACCTAAGGTTTGTAGGAACTTAGTTTCTATATGTTCCTTGTTAAAGTCTAGATATTGCTTGAATTTCTTTAATAAATCTATGGATATTATTAAAGATAATGTAGTCATGTGTTCTTGTTTAGTAAACAATGAGTTGTTTAAATTGAATTCGAGTGTTGCTACTCTAGTTGCTATATAACTGAGGTTGCTACTGAGAAGACTTGGCATGAGCATTTGGGATATATTAACTAAATTGGCCACATGTGACTTACTTAAATCATTGTCCAAGGTCTCTATACCAAGTTGCCAATCGTGTCTTGTTGGCAAGGCCACTAGAAATCATTTTGGCAAGACAATTAGAAGTCAAGACGCTTTACAATTAGTTCACCCTGATCTTTGTGGACCAATGAAAATTGTATCTAGACTTGGGTTTTGATACTTTATCACATGCATTGATGATTGTACTCAATTTACCCATGTGTTCTTACTAAAGCAAAAGTGTGAAGCATTGAGGTGCTTTGAAACATACTTGCAATTAGTGGAGAATCAATTGGGTAAGAAGATCAAGTCATTGAGGACTGATCGTGGTGACAAGTATATGTCAAATGATTTTAATGCATTTTGTGACCAAAAGGGCATTGTGGGGCAACTCACACTTCCTTGGACTCCACAACAAAATGGAGTAGCCGAAAGAAAGAATAGGACTCTCTTATGGATATGGTGCGATCCATGATGTCTAAGGCCAACTTGGGTATTGCCTAATGGAGTGATCATTGCTTAGTGCAACACATATTTTGAATAATGTGCCCTTTAAGTCTATTGATTTTATGTCATATGAGTTATGGTCTAAGAAAACCCCTAAATTAAGCTATCTTCATCCTTGAGGATGTGTAGCTTATGTAGATGCTACAGATCACCCTCTTGGGAAATTAGGCCCTAGAGGGAGGAAGTGTGCCTTCCTTGGTTATTCTAAGCATTCTAAAGGGTATGTGTTCTTGGACATAAGTCACACGATTGAAAATATCTTTGAACCAAGAAATGCCAACTTTATTAAAGGTGAGTTCCCTCAAGTTGGTGAATGTTGTGATTTAGATGCATTGGTTTAGACCTTTGTGCAAGGCCAGTCTAGAGTTTTGGAAGCACCATTGACTACACTTTCCTTGGTGGAAGTTCCTCAACAAGAGGCCATTCAAGTGCCTCCTACATCCCCACTTGTTAATGAACAACAACAAGAAATTCTTGATGAACAAGTTCAAGAGGGAGTTGAGGGAGTTCAAGAACCACATGATCAGGCTATAGGGAAAGATCACGATGAGCCTCCTCCCATGCATAATTTGAGACGTTCAAATAGGCCATTTGGACCACCAAAAAGAATAGTGGATTTTGGAGGGAAGTGAGGGAAACTTGAAGGTGTTCACAAAGACAAGTGGCTAATGGAAATGCAAGATGAGATGAATTCGATACATTTCAATAAGGTTTGAGACTTAGCTGAATTATCTCTTAGCCGAAGGGCATTTGGGAACAAGTGGGTTCTCAAGATAAAATTTAATTTTGATGGTACTATGGAAAAGTACAAGGCCCGATTGGTGGCTAAGGGATTCATACAAAAGGAGGGTATAGATTTTAAGGATACCTTCTCTCTTATTGTGAAATTCAATTCCATCATATTATTACTTGCCATTGTTGCTTATTGGACTTAGAATTGCATCAAATGGCTGTAAAGACCGTCTTTCTCAATGGTGATTTGAGAAAGGAGATTTAAATGCAACAACCTGAGGGGTTTGTTGAAAAGTGTCAGGAGCACAAAGTATGTAGACTTAAGAAGTCTATATACAGTTCTAAACAGGCTTCAAGACAGTGGGACTTGAAGTTTCATGATGCAATCACAAACTTTGGTTTTGTGATGATGCATGAAGACCATTGTATTTATATGTACACTTCGGGGTCCAAATTTTCTATTATGATTCTATATGTGGATGACATATTGATAGCAAGTAATGTTGGAAACCATGAAAGGATGGTTGTCTTCCTCCTTTGACATGAAGAATATGGAAGAAGCTACCTATATCCTTGGTGTTAAGATCCTAAGAGATAGGAAAGCTAAGATGTTGGCCTTGTCTCTAAAACCTTATATTGATAAGATTCTTGCAAGGTTCAACTTGACAAACTCAAAACCAAGAAAAGGAAGAAATGAAAAAGGCCTCATACTTAAGTGCCATTGGAAGTCTAATATATGCCATGTTGTGTACATGGCTTGACATTAGCCAAGTTGTAGGTCTATTGGCAAGAGATTCTTCTAACCCTAGAATCAAGCATTGGAAGTGTGTGAAAAGGGTCCTTAGGTATCTCAAGGGTACAAAGGACTATTGGCTAGCTACCAAGGAGAGAATCTTGGTTTGCATGGCTACACTGATGCTGATTGCGGTGGTGATTATGATTCGTGCAAATCTACATCTGGCTGTCTTTATGCTAAATAATGGGCTATTTCTTAGAGTAGCAAGAAACAAACTTACACAACATTATCAACAATGGAGGCTGAATTTGTTGCCAGTGCCTCGACTATGCAAGATAATTTGTGGCTTGGAAATTTTACTTAACACTTAGGGTCAATTGTGCCTTTGGAAAGGCCCGTATTATCTATTGTGATAGTATGGCAACTTTAGCTTTGAATAAGGACCCTAAGTATCATGGAAAGACTAAGCACGTTAGCATGAAGTATCATTTTGTTAGAGATGCAATAGAAGAGGGAGTCAGTTAGAGTACATATCTACATACCTAATGGTACCTGACCCTATGACTAAGCCATTGCCACCATTTCATTTTGCTAAACATGTAAAGGCAATGGGTCTTCGTAAATTATGAAATGTTGGTGTCATTTTCTCCTTCTTGTGTCACACATGTCAGACGTTTGACAAATGAAAAGTTTTTTATCAATTATTGGTGAATTTCACTTTGAAACCACAACGAAAAATGCACATGTCAAACGAAAAGGGTCCTTAGGTATCTCAAGAGTACAAAGGACTATTGGCTATGGTACGAAGGAGAGAATCTTGGTTTGAATGGCTACAGCGATGCTATTTAGGGTGGTGATTGTGATTCACGCAAATCTAAATCTGACTATGTCTTCATGCTAAATAATGGGGCTATTTCTTGGAGTAGCAAGAAACAAACTTGTACAACATTGACAACAATGGAGGCTGAATTGTTGTCAGTGCCTCAGCTGTGCAAAAGGCCTTGTGGCTTAGAACTTTTATTCAACACTTAGGGTCACACAGCCAAGGCACTATGACTTGGAACTTCAGCACTTAGGGTCAATTGTGACCCTATGACTAATCCATTGCCACTATTTTGTTTTGCTAAACATGTAAAGGTAATGAGTCTTTGTATATTATGAAATGTTGGTGTAATTTTCTCCTTATTGCGTCACACATGTAAGACGTTTAATAAATGACAAGTTGTTTATCAATTATTAGTGCATTTCACTTTGAAACCATAACGAAAAATGTACGTGCCAATCATAGGCTAAGGTTGGTTTTATCACATGAGCCATCCACCCTTGCGTCTTTGCGTAAGATCAAGAATGAGATCACTAAATTCTTAAATGTATGTTATCTCTTAAAAGGAATATGTGACTTGTTTGTCATACATTTAAGTGGGAGTTATGAACCAACACATGAAAACTTTAGTCTTATGGTCGTCTTGATTATGAATGCATTAAGATAAGGTGATCAAGGTCATCAAGTTTGTATGTTCACTCATACATACTATCCTATGATTTCATTCGTAACAGTGAGAATAAGGAGTATTTCATGGTTGCTTGACATGTCCTCCTATTATAAAGAATAATAGGTGTTACACATTTAAGAGGGAGAATTGACACACCCCTCCAAGTAGGAGTGGAGTAGTAAAACATTTAAGGATGTGTTTAGGGAACATCAAAGGGATGTATTCCAAATGTTCCATAGTTAACCATGAAATTGACCAACCGCAAAAAGTAAGCAAGTTACCTCTTGTCTTGCTTATATGTGAGATTCTTCATTCAAACACCTTAGTGACTATGGATTGCTATTAGGAAACGGATGATTATTATGTTCTTCTTAATTGGTTGTCTAAGGTCTCGGGAGAAATGGAGTATCTTCCTTTTAGGTGATGATGTTTTCTTAAATTTTTTAGTAGTTCAAAGCTAAAGGAAAGACATAAATGCATAAATTGCCTACATAAGCATAATTGCATGAGTTGCATAACTATGATAGCATATGTTGCACACTATAAATGATACACAATCACATTATTCAATCTTAGCGCCATATATTGTTTTGTACAATATGAAAGATTGAGTGTGATGTGAGAAAGAAACCAAGAGCATTTGAGGTTTAATACATTCATGAGTTTTATGAGTTAAAACTCATAAAGGAGACTGAATGTGATTAAACATGTGTATCAAAATGTCTTGGGGTTTGAGAGGCATAACTTGAATTGTTCAAGTAAGTTTGATTTGTTCAAACATATGGAGAGCGACAATCTTTCATTGGGTCTAATAATCACAATGTAAACAGATTTTGTTTACATGGCTAAGGTCATTCCCACAACTCAAAATTATGTGCTTCAACTATTATTTGTTTTTGAATTTGTATGTTCACTTGTTGAGTATGTTCTGTTTGAGTGGGAGCATACTTTTTTTAAATATACCTTTGTGCAAGTGGGAGCTTATTGGAATTTTATAGCTTAAGTGCTACAAATTCTATTTGACGCACCAAGATATATTTGAAAGTGCTTGGATTTCATGTAAGGAGCTAACCCTCAGCTCAAGGGAACTCAATGAAGCTTATGTAAGCTATAAGTGGCTTGACATGACCTTTCCTTAGCTCAAGTGTCTAAAGCTAGCTTAAGGTGAGCTTGTGGGAGCTCATTAAAACTATTTAATAGCTAGAAAGGTGGGGGTAAGCTCAATTGGACTCAATTGAGATTACCGCAAGTCATCTTTGGTTCTTGGGAATTGAACCTCACTATAAATGTGTTCACACTAGTTAAGTTAGAAGAGCTAATTAAGGAGCATGAGTTGGATTTGAAACCCAAAGCTTAATAGGTGAAATTGGTGGTGCTAGATTAAGGAATCTAGTGTGCTTGAGTATACAATGGATAATAGGGTGTACTATAAGCTTTAGCATGCCATAATGCATCTTCCCATGCATACATTTAGAGTGCAAGTTCATTGTCTCCACATTAATACATGAATTAATCCAAGAAAGGTTGAATTCGGCCAAGAGGTTGACTTTAGCCAATAGGGAAGATTCATCATGTACCTTGCCTTTGAATGAACATACATGACACCCTTTCACCAAGGTATGTGTATTTCGGCCAATCGTTGTAACCATTCGGCCAAAAATGGATTCATGTACAAGAATGAATGTTCGTGAGTGTAGCATCATGACTTTAAGTGAAGATAGATGACTCTTTGTCAAAGGATGTGTCCCTTGGCCACGAGTCTTGATGTTTCTCTAAGAGACATAACTCTTGGAAGAGTCATGACTCTTTAAAGGCACCTTTTGGTGGCCTACAAAAGGGAATTTCGTAGTTCCTTTGAGAGAGCTTTTTTCTTTGGCTGAATACTTCACTTTTCTCCCCATCTTTGAGCCAAAAACACTCCCTTCTTTTAAGTCTTCATATGTTAAAGCACTCTCCCATAAAATGGTTGTTAAGCTTATTAAGAACATTGTGGGTGAACCATAAGGATTGTTACTTTCACAAGTTAACAACTCCTCCAACCTTAGTGCGTTGTGACGAGATCGATCTACTCTATCCATTCCAACCACAACAAGATGGAGAAGAAGGAGAAGCCATAGTGGATCTCCACCCACAAGGGAGGCGAAAGATCAAGCATACAAGGAGTTATTCTATTACGTTTCAAATTAATATATCATCCTACCCTTCTTAGTGATATGCGTAGCATCTTATATGCTTATGAAATCATGAGATTTCTTGTTTGAGTTATGATCTAAAATCAAAATGTTGTTGAGTCAGATTGCAACTCATAAAGGTTCAAGAGGCATTGTCTTAGTCCTTGAAGCCTAACATGTAGTGTCCAAAGGCCCACATTGTGTCCAATTGGAAGAACTCACAAAAAATACTATATGACAACGATGTGCTACTTAAAAAAAAGGAGAAGGACATGCTCCATAAGGTCCAATATGTTCAAATCATGTCTTAATTAGTTTCCTTTTTGTTTTCCTTGAAATAAGGTCATCTAGTTAAAACCTTTTCTAAGTTTATTTTGTTTCTTTTTATTTTAAGGGTTGATTTGCTTCCTTTTATTTAGTTTCTACCTTAGGAAATTAATTTAGAAAGTTTTTCCTGTAAATAGGCACCCTCTATATATTGAGGAGATCGATTCAGAAATAATATTGAGTATTATTCAGAGCATTATTGCTTTCTTTGTATTCTTTGAGAATACTTGACTTATCAAAGGTGTGGTCCTTCTTTGTGGTGTCCCAAGGCTAGGGTTCTAAGAGACAAGTTCTCTTAGGGTTCTTATCCACCAACATTGCTTTAACCCCCCTTTTCTCTTTGTGTTCTGCTTCTATCATTTCAATTTTGTTTCTTGTGCTTCTATGTGTTTGTTTGATTCTAGCCGTTCCCAGGCATAACTCCATCTTATTGAAGGTTCTCTAAGACAAGTTCCTATTTGGTCTCGTATCACATCCTTAGATTATTTCCTTTTATGTTCATTCATTATGTAATCATTTTCTACCATAATTCTTCTTTTGTTATTGTATTTCCTTTTTATCTTCTTTCCTTCTACAATCATCTTTTTGCCTTAATTCTTCTTAATTTATTTATACTTTATTTCCTTTTTATCTTCTTTCTTTTTGTGATCATTTTCTTCCTTAATTTTAAAGCCTTATTCTTGCTTAGTTCTCTTTTCTTTCTTTCTTTCTTTTTATGGTCATATAATATTACCTAATTATGCCTTTCTTATCTCCTTGTTCAAATTTTCCTTTAGTCATTTTATATCTTACCTTTCTTGTTGACTAATTCAACGTAATTAAGTTTGATTTGCTATATGTTTTCTTGTTGAGATAATTAATTAGGGTTTTATTTAAAGGGCTTGTAAGGGAAAGTTGGAGGGTAAAAGGCAAGAGTAGAGAATCCAACATTAAGAAAGGGCAAGATTGAGTGAAAACACAAGTGAACAACATTTAAAATGTAATCATGTAAGGGAGTGAGTGAGGACAGCCTAATATATTTTTATTACTAATTCTTTCTTTACAGATTTAATCAAGAGTATTAGTGGAGAAAATGTTAACATTATCATTAAGATGCTCATGAAAGCCTTCCAAGATTGATTTAGGACTCGTAATATGAGATTGGATAATTTAGAGACATCAAACAGATCAAACTACTATAGAAATTAGCCTTTTAATGTGGAGGAAGAGGAGGAAGCTGATTCAAAAGAAGTTGTTTTCATGAAGGGAAGAGGGCTATCTAGAGGTGAGATAATAATTTGGCTAGTATTAAGATGAAGATTCCTTCTTTTCATGGCATAAATGATTCGAAGTTGTACTTAGAGTGGGAAAGAAAAGTAGAACATATATTTGATTATCATAGCTACTCTGAGGAGAAGAAGGTCAAGTTGGCAGCATTTGAATTCATGGATTATGCAAGCATTTAGTGGGATCTAATCGTTCTTAGTAGCTGTATTAGGAGAGAGACCTGTTAGTTCATGGAAAGAGATGAAGTGGAAATGTATAAACAGTTCATATCTACCATTATTATCGAGATTTGTGTAGGAAGTTACAAAGTTTGACTTAAGGTTCCAAGAGTTTGGAGGAATATTACAAGGAGATGGAGGTAGCCATGAACTAGGCGAATGTTAATATGTTGATTTTAGATCATAACCTAAACAAGAAATCTCTTGATTTCATAGGCATACAAGATCCTACGTATGTCACTAAGAAGGGTAGGATGATACACTAACTTGAAATGCAGTGGAATAACTCCTTGTATGCTTGATGTTTTTCCTCCCTTGTGGAGATCCACTATGGCCTCTCCTTTTTCTTCAACTAGTCATGGTTGGAATGGATGGAGTAGACTGATCTCATCACAACACACTAAGGTCAGAAGAGTTGCTACCTTGTGAAAGTAGCAATCCTTATGGTTCACCTACAATGTTCTTAATAAGCTTAACAACTATTTTAGGGAGAGTGCTTCAATGCATGAAGACTTGAAAGAAGAGAGTGTTTTTAGGTCAAAGATGGGGAGAAGAGTGTAGTATTCAGCCAAAGGAAAAAAACTCACTCAAAGGAACTACGAAATTCCTTTTTATAGGCCACCAAATGGTTCCTTTAAAGAGTCATGACTCTTTTAAGAGTTATGTCTCTTGGCAAAACATCATGACCCTTCTAAGAGTTATGTTTCTTGGCAAAACATCATGACTCTTGGCCAAGGGACACATCCTTTGGAAAAGAGTCATGTAT
>JANZXP010073976.1:0-10479 GCA_027576715.1 Erythroxylum flavicans
CTTCTCTCATCTTTTATCAATCCCTCATAAAAATACTGAATAAGGAGTTGTTCAGTAATACCATGCTGTGGGCAACTCGCATACATCTTCTTAAATCTTTCCCAATACTCATACAAAGATTCAGAATCATGCTGCTTCACACCATAGATTTCCCTCCTCAAATTCGTGGCTATAGATGTAGGGAAAAATCTCTCTAAAAATAATGTTTCCACGTCAACCCATGTATTAACTGAACCAGGAGGTAGATAAAATAACCATTCTTTCGCAGCACCCTCAAGAGAGAATGGAAACACAAGAAGCTTGATTTGATTTTCTATAACTCCTCGTGGTTTAAACCCAGTACAGATCATATGAAATTCCTTCAAATGCCGATTTGGGTCTTTAGTTTGTAACCCATGGAATTTCGGCAGCAACTGAATAAGTGCGGACTTTAACTCAAACCCATCATCCCCAATCAGATACTGAATGCACAAGGGTTAGGTGTTCATAGGTGGTGCGAGCATCTCTCGCAGTGTCTCAGGATGTGCCTCCACCATGTCTAGTTTTGAATCAGAATCTGACCCAAATGAAGATAAAGCTATCTGCTCTTGTTTTGGTGGTAGTGCAGGAACTGTGGTGGGTTGTGGTCTACGCAATCTAGCTTCCTTCCTTAATCTTTTAGTAGTTTTCTCTATCTTAGGATCAAACAGAAGTTCACCTGCAGAAGAGGAAGGCTGCATGCAAAACTCTAGAAAAGAAGTTAGAAACACAATTAAATAACTCTTTACACACAATTCCTCGACAACAGCGCCAAAATTTGATAGGTTGTCAAACTACAAAAAATAAAAATATATTTCCAACTCTCCAAAAACTAGGTAGCTAGTGGTGAATCAGGTCGAATCCACAGGGAATTACTGCAGAGTTACTCAAATACTCAGAAAAATAATAGATTAAAGAATTGATATTGCAGGAGATGTAAATAAAAATAAAAGCAACGCAAAAAATTAAAGGAGAGCTACAGTGACAGATACGACATGAACATGTGGTATTAGCACAAAACGGATCTGGACAGCAATTAATAAAATGAAATTAAAATGCAATGGATGAAAACCTAGCCAAGGTACTTTTTAATTCAGCCTGGAAATTCGATCATTGACATCATAAGATAAATTAGACAATTTAGATAGACAAAGTTATAGCTAAAGGTGACACACTCATTAACCAATCTTTTCTTACTTTGTCGGTAACTCCAGGAAATTCCCTGACAAATTACTTCCCTAATCTAAAGATATGGGAAATGCCCTGACAAGATTAAACTCTTGTTGTTTATAGCTAAATTTCCAAGCGCCCTGACTAGAAAATGGTTTAGTTGTTTATGGCTAACATGAGAACACAACAAAATAACATGGAAACTGCAATAACGATGGTGGCTAGCTACTAACTACTCAAAATAAGAGAAGGAAAAAAAACGTACGATTTCCTTATGCCCTAAGGTATTTATATCCTCTCCAATTTGTAACCCTAGCCAAAATTAGTAGAGATTTACTAGTTAGTCTTCAATAGGACTCTTCATTCTGGCTTCCTAGCTTGTATCCAACGTCTCCAACAAAGATCCAGCCCAAGATAGATGACAATTGGGCTTAAAAACTCGTCCATAAATTCTGCCCAGTTCTCTCCCGATACGACATGGTCATGTCGTATATGTTTCCAGTATGTAGCTTCTCCAAAATAGCCCAAATCTCCTGCATTATGACTCCAATCCCCACTTTGGTCTCCTGTACACATAAAAAACATAAAAGCACACAAAAACACATAAATAATAAACAGACACATGTAAAATGAATGCAAACTATCCTATAAACCATGCATGAAATGCAACCTACCATATGCTCTTCTGTTTCCCAAGTTGCTTCCTCACTTAAGTGATTTTTCCATAGGACTTTCACCAATGGAATTTCCCGATTCCTCAACTGCTTTGTCTGATATCCCACTATCTTAACTGATTCCTCAACATAACTCAGATTACTAGTAATTTCAATCTCTTAAGCTAGTAATGCATGCATCGGATCAAATCTATACCTCCCAAGCATGTTTACGTGAAAAACATAGTGTATCTGAGACATTTCACTCGATAAGGCTAATTTGTACGCCGTCGGTCCTACCCTCTCTATAATCTCATAAGGATCAATGTACCTGGGCTCAACTTGCCCTTCTTGTCAAATCTCAACACTCCTCGAGGTGAGACTCTAAAAAATACTTTATCTCCCATACTGAATTCCATATCCTTTCGGTGTTGATTGACATAACTCTTCTGTCTATCTTATGTTGCTTTTATTCAGCTTTGAATCAATTTTACCTTATCCATAGTATCTTGTATCAATTATAGGCCTTCTATCATTGTCAAACCTTCCTCATCCCAATATAGAGGTGATCGACATTTTCTACCATACAATGCCTCGTAAGGTGCCATTCCAACACTACTGTGATAGTGGTTGTTGTAAGCAAATTCAATCAAAGCTATATATTGATCCTAAGCTCCTTGAAACTCCAATTCATATGATCTAAGTATTTCCTTAACAATTTTGATTGTCCTCTCACTCTACCCACCTGTTTGAGGGTGAAATGTAGTACTGAAGTTTAACCTCGTACCCAAAGCTGTCTATAAGCTACTCCAAAATCTCAAGGTAAATTTGGGATCCCTGTCCGACATAATAGACACTAGAACCCCTTGTAATCTCACTACTTCATTCACATATCTCTGAACTAACTGATCTAGTGAGCTATTCTCTCTCACTAGAAAGAAATGAGCCGACTTGGTCAATCTATCAACAATGACCCAAACAACATCATGTTACCTCGGAGTCCTCAGTAAGCCCATAATAAAATCCATCATGATTCTCTCCCATTTCCACTATAGAATAGGCAATGCTTGTAGCTTACCATTTGAAGCTTGATGCTTTACTTTGATCTGTTGGCAAGTCAAATACTTTGCCATATATTCAGCTACTTGCTTTTTTATCCCTGTCTACCAAAAATGTTGCTTCAACATGTTATACATCTTGGTAGTACCAGGATGCATAACATAAGTTGGTACATGTGCTTCCTCTATAATTTCCTTTCTCAATTCACCCACATCAGGCACACACAACCTCTGTTTTAACCACAATATCTCAACATCGGTCTCAACTTTAGTGTGGCTATCAATGCTTCATATTGCCCTAATTTCAATTCAACTTTCAATGCTCTTAACTGAAATAGGTTAGGCAACATCGATAATTATATTTGAGCCATATTGCTATTATATTTCCTGCTTAATGCATCAACTACCACATTAGCTTTGCCAAGATGATACTCAATTGTACAGTCATAATCTTTCAACAACTCTATCCATCGCCTTTGCCTCATATTCAACTCTTTTTGACTTAACAGATATTTTAAACTTTTATGATCAGTAAATACCTTAAAAGTTTCATTATAAAAGTAGTGTCTCCAAATCTTTAAAGAAAATACTACAGTGGCAAGTTCTAAATCATGTACGGGGTAGTTCATCTCATGAGACCTTAATTGTCTCGATGCATAGGCCATCACCTTCCCATACTGCATTAACACATATCCCAATCCTTGGTGTGAAGCATCACTGTATACTACATAACCACCAGTTCCTGGGGGAATAGTCAACACCGTTGTTATAGTCAACTGATGTTTTAGTTCCTCAAAACTTCTTTGACAATCATCATTCCATCTAAAAGGCACATTCTTTCTCAGAAGTTTTGTCAAAGGGGTTGAGATCAGTGAAAACCCTCGACAAACCTTCTGTAATAACCAACTAATCCTAAAAAACTCCATATCTCAGTCACATTTCTTGGAGCTACCCACTTCCTTACTATTTCTATTTTCTTCGGGTTTACCTATATGTCGTGTCCAGATACAATATGACCCAAGAATACTACTTAATGAAGTAAAAATTCACATTTACTGAACTTGGTATACGACCGTTTCTCCCTCATTATCTGTAGAACCAACCTCAGATGTTTTGCATGTTTCTCTTTACCTTTTGAATACACCAAAATATCATCAATAAATACAATCACAAAGCGATCTAAATTAGGTTGAAATGCACATCTTTCATCTTTAATCAAATGAATGCTAAAAGGCTAAATTATATGCCATCAATAAAATTCAACCATTAAACCATTTAATGATAAGATCATTACTCCATTTAATGATGATAAAGCATGAAAAAAACCATCTTTAATGTGGCAATTCAATGCTAAAGGTGCAGCTGCACATTTAGGTATAAAAAGCTGAAGTATGCCCTCGTTCTTTCTTTAATAACTTTATTTTAATTTAATTAATCTAATTAATCAAATCAAACTAAAGTCAAGCCCAACATTAAATGTTCATTTGGGCTTCTAATTAAACTAAGCCTAACATTGAATCATGGTCTTTAAAACCTTTATTTATATTTTTTACTTTGTTTAATAACCTTCCTAGAAGCCAAATGGGGAATCTAATTGGACTTATATAATTGAAGCTCTAATAAGCCCGAAATTAATTTAATCTTATTAGACTTAATTCCAGCTTATTAACCAAATGTCATTCCACTAAAGACAATTAGTTGAACTCTTGAATTATTAATATTATAAGAATATATCTTTCAAATATGATGTTGGATCGGAAAATAAAACATGCAAGATTTGGCTAAAATGGTAGATTTCAAAACTTTTTTAGAAATCAAAGCACAACGGAAGCAAGATAACTAAATCAACATGCCAAGCAATACATGATACAGTATATGAAAAATAATTATCATAAGAACAAGATGGAGATTATATTACCGACTCCTTTGCTACAGCTTAAACTCCTCGCGATGCTATCCTCTCCTTCTTCTTATATCCTCTCCTAGCTTTAGCCTTGCTTTTAAATACTTTCTTTTGTGAATGTATCCTCTCCTTGTTGTTGTATCCTTAACCAATCAGATCTACCACTTGTTCTTCTTGAACAACTTGGTTAACAAAATCCTTTGGTGGGAAAGGAGAATAAACATTTAGAGGAGATTTTTTTTAGAAGAAAGAAGCCAAAGATGAGACACCTCTCATGCAAATTTTGGCTAACACATGCAAGAAAGGAGAGAAAGTCCCAAAAAATGCAAGAACACCTCTTTTACACCTTGTCAATTTCAGTTATGCATGAAAAGAAAGCGTCCAATGCATCACTTCATTCTTTAATTAAAACATAAAGAAGCCATTAAATGAGACTCTTTCCATTTATTTTAAGATGGCTATATGAAAAGAAAAATAACCTAAAATAATATGTCAATTTCGATTTTAGTGATGATAAAAGGAAGATGATCCATCAAATGTACATCTTTCATCTCTAATCAAATGAACGCTAAAAGGTTACATTACATGCCATAATTAAAAAACGACCATTAAATCATTTAAAGGTAAGATCATTACTCCATTTAACGATGATAAAGCATGATAAATACCATCTTTACTTAGCAATTAAATGCTAAATGTGTGGCTGCACATTCAGTCCTAATAAAACAGAAATTGCACCTTCCATTTTGTTTTAATTTAATTAATCTAATTAATCAAATTAAACCAAAGTCTAGCCCATTTCCAAATGTTCATTTGGGCTTCTAATTAACCATTAATTAGTGCAAGCTCAACATTCAATCATGGGCTTTAAAACCTCCATTTATATTTCTTACTTTGCTTGATAACCTTCCTTGAAGCCAAGTGGGGAATCTTATTGAACTTAGATAATTCAAGCTCCAATAAGCCCAAAACTAATTTAATCTCATTAGAATTAATTATAACTTATCAACTAAATGTCATTCCACTAAAGACAATTAGTTAAGTACATTATTAGAGGGCACCAATAAACGGTTGAATACATTACATATGAATGGTATAGTCGTATAATATTATGGTTACCTAGTTAGTACAAACCCACATACTTAATACACAAATGGACCCTATACAGTGAATTTACTAGTAAACCTTTGGTACCATATCTACTATCCCCACTAACTATATATAGTGCACTTTGTACCATATCATGAGGGATATATGATAACACTCCTTATGGTACTTGTAAATACTTGTAGATATGGTCCACACTACATACCATATCCACTATCCCCACTAGCTATATGTAGTGCACTTTGTACCATATCATGAGGGATATATGATAACACTCCTACAGTTACCATTTGTATGAGAGCAACCTGTATATTATTTAAACCGTATTATGTTATGGTTGTGCTATCCCCTATTACAATAATATGTTGTCAAATTATAACATGTCAGATAACATATGTTCTAATTTGACAACATATTATTGTATACCAATATAGCTGGTTAGTATTATGACTACATTGATATAGTTACCAGTAGATTGGGATATTTGGGGTATTCCAATATAGCTGCACAATATTGGGGGTATTCCAATATAGCTGCACATGTAGGTATCATATCACACAAATAGCTGTTGGTAGCCATCAACCAATGGCTACATTTGGTCTCTATAAGTATAGAGATGTGGAATGGTTACACATTGCATACCCTTGATAGTAATATAGGTATATTTTGTCAATCAAGGGTATACAATTAGTAACCCATCTATCATATTTTATAATAACTAGTATATGGACGTAAGGTGGTTGTGTACTATGCCTTGCAATTAATAAGATCCAAAATATTATGGTATGAGTTTATATGTTAGATGTGTGGATTATGGTATGCTCATGAGTAAAATGTCCACTTGATAGTTACATTATAAGGTTATACACATACAAATATCTGTTTAAATGGGTATAGTGGTAATAGGGACATTTTGTATGTACCCTACAATACTATATATTATACCCTATTGATACATTACATGCGGCCCTTTATATATACTGTACATATGTAACTTGGTACATTATTGGTACATTACATAACCTATGTACAGACTGTAATATGTAATATAGACATACATATCCTATGTACGTAATATGTCCCACCACAAGTATTTGGCCACATCTGTAGTATGACATCTGAGTAATTGTGGTTAAATATATGATATCATCATGTCGTCCCATCCACATGATGATACATATGTCTATATACCATACATAAGGTTATATTATTAGCATATAAAAATAGGTTATCATTTGGAGACTACCCCAATGCAAGGAGTATGTCTTAACCATAGTTTGATACCAATTATGGTTATATAGACATATGTATGTCTATATTGTGAGTGGTACCTGTATGGTAGCATACCTTCTTATAAGGTACAACCTTCTTATAATGATTGTACCTTATAAGAAGGTATGCTACCATACACAGGTTAACCATTGTAATGTTACGACCATAAGTATGGATATCTAATATTTTAATGGTTAACCTGTGTATGCACCATACCCTGTAATGTTATGACCGTAAGTATGGTACTAATGGTCATAACATTATAGGGTGGTACCTTAATTATACTAGCACTAATAGATGTTATAAGTCACCACCAATTGACATATTATGATATAGTATAGAATACCAACATGGTAGATAATTCTGTTAGGTGTAATGTAAAATACCATTACTGTCCCACATATGTAAATTATGCCCTGATAATACATGGTAGGCATGGGTAGTATATAGTCAGATATAAACATTAATATGTTTCTTTCATAACATATGTATACATGTACATATATTGGTGTATATGTACATCCATTCCCTAGGTATGTAATGCAGATATGTATATGGTAGGCACATCTATATGTAGTAACACATATGGTACAATGTGACTGGGACCCATATATAGGGTATCATAATTATGCTGATTACATGTGAGATGGTCATATAATTAGAACAAGGCTATGAGTCATGTTGCTATGTATGTCTATGTTCCATACATAGCAACATAGCCACACAAATCCAGTAGGTATTTGTAGTTAAATGTGTGCCAGCACCTCTAATCATGATATTTATGCATGTGTTAGGTAACCCATTCATACCATGGAGACATTATATGGCAATGGATGGTACTTATAATAGTGACATTCATCCACTTATTTGTATGGATTATCACATGAGTATAATTGGATATAGTTGGATACTATATGGTAAGTAATCTTGCTAGGATGTGATATACCTTCCAAGTAACATGGTTAAATATAATGCATACTTTAATGTTATGGGTATACCTCTATCATTATATAATTAGCTATTTATACAATGATATTGGTATACCCATAACATTATAGTATAATACAAACAAGGTAAATAACCATGTAGGTCATATCCATGGATAAACCCCTCTAATATTGCACCTCCATATGGTTTGATGATATACTATCACTTTATAAATAGTTGCCATACTATACCTAAGAAGTGAAGTACAGGAGTAAAAGTAGGATTAGTGATGGAGATATACATATCACTTGGCTAACAGGCATACTTGTATGTAACTATTATAAACATCTGGTATATAAACAATAATTGATTGTCCTTTGGGTACATTAAACTCAAGAATTAGGTACATGCAATGATTATACCCATTAACATACATGCATGGTTACAAGGGTGATTATACAATATGAGGGATAATAGGCGTACATTATCCCTCGTACTGTATAATCACTGGAGGTATATCTCTTGTTGGATTAGTTTGTATGGAATGTCCATGATTGAGGATACTCAATCTGGCCACAGTGCAATATGTAACTATGATTAGTATGGGATGGTATATTATATATGTAACCCATGGATACCTAGTGTATTATATCATACTTATATAATGGCATCCATTATAATTGTTGCAATGTAACCATATACACCCATGTGCCTCCCAATTGATTACTTGTATTCAGAGAATATGCATATTAATGACTTGTTAAGCAAGGACTGTATTACCATAAGTACTTGTGCAGAAATATATATGGTAACTTGATTTTTTAGTAATGGTAACTATTGCTTACATGTGGAGGAACATACGACTATACAGGTGATAGTATAGTGATGCATATACCATATGGCATATGGATATATAAGTGTCCAACATATTATTTAGGGCATGATTACTTGTAGAGTACATCCATGGTATACCTGTATACAGTACAATAATTACCATAGTATTAGTGAGCATACATTTACAATAATATAAACTGTAAAGGATGGAGCCATACAGTTGTCTTGCTATTACCATGGATATAGAAAAGTCATGCACGTGTGTGCAAGGATAGTAGGCCTTGGTATATACAATACCCAACCTATAAAAACCTAGATATGTACCTTGGTATGTAGACCATAACTTGGTACCCAAGTTATGTATTACTTTGATTCATATCCTTCATGGGGTAACATTACAGATATATCATGTTGTGTAATATAATAATCCCTTTCTATACATTCTATATCTAATGTATAGAAAGGTGTCATTGTAATGGTACTATTACTAGAAGTACCACACCTATGTGTAATGGTTGCATACAATGTCACTTTAGATTGGTATATGAGGGTATACACTTACAATCAAAGTCCCACTGGTATGTATGCATAGATAGTAGTAATCACTATTAATAATCACCAACATTGACTGTTGATGTATATACTAGAGTACAACACTCCAAAATGGTCCACCAAATTATATAACATATGGTTCATAGCCTCTGTTGCATATTAATACCTACTTATTAATAGTACCACTAATAGTATGGTTATTTAGATTGATCAGTTGTGATATAATCATAAAAGGGTGCATTTACACTCCTGTATTTATGGGTAGTACATGGCATATAATTTTGATATATGCCAGAAGTGATATCAACTACATGTCAATTTGGATGTTGAGTGGTTAGGAATTGAACCACTCAAAGAGTGAGAGATGTATTATGCCATGGTAACCAATATATTATGATGTATATGTTAGAACACTTATGGCCCAGGAATGCACAATACATAGTGGAATGGAACATAAGACTTTGGGTCTTGTGCCTTGGTTAACTGAAAATTTCACAACAAGAAGTACACAAAATTACCTCTTGAAGCACGCGGATTGGGATTCTGTTAAGATATTTTGATGCTACAGCTTGCAAACGTCCTCTACTGGTATCCATATGAGGATGAATGATTTGGGCAACGATTAATGTGTGTAAGCACGTTCTAAAACACTTTAGAATGCTGCACAGTTTTTTCTCTCGAGAAAAGGGACGAGTGGCTAGGTAGCTAGGGCTTTTCGTATGTCTTCTAATGAGACATAAACCCTCTATTTATAGAGAAGCCCTTATCCCTATTTCTAGTGGGAATAGGACAATCCTATTTTAATAGGAATAAGAATATCATAATCCTAAACCCATTAGGATTATGAAAGCCCAATAAGTTTCGACCCATATTATATCTTATATAATAAAAACCCGACAACTTAATTGAATCTAGCCCAATAAATATATCCACATATATTTATTTAGTGCCTAATAAATTAGGCCCAAGAGAATAAGCCCAAATC
>JANZXP010074007.1:0-10478 GCA_027576715.1 Erythroxylum flavicans
AGCTCTTTTCTTCCTCTTCCTTTTTCTCTTCTTGGACAGTTTCAAAATCTTTCTTGAAGACTAAGAAAAATCAAACCTTGGCTTGTTTTCTCTTCTCTCTTTTTCTCTCATTTATGAAATTCTCTACTGCTTATCCTTTCATTCACGTTTCTTCTTCTTCACATATAAGCGAGACAATAATTCTTCTTCCAATTATGCCCTTAATGATTGAGAATTGTCCCGTTTGCCCTTCCATTTATGCCTTATGTCTTTTATACGTAAGTGTCTTGCCAATAGTACCCTTGAACATTCTAACATAACATTTTCTTCTAGAAAAATGTCTCCCATTGTCTCAAGTTTCTAATGACACCAAAATCATTCAATTCAGTTCAGTGATGTGATAGATATACTTCAAACATTTTTGGACTGCTCTTGTCCATAATAATATACTATGCACAACTTCCATCGAAACTTTGAACATCTTCGACACTGCATTTGATTCCACTTTCTTCATATCATTTCTAGCTCCAAGTCTCACGTTTATCAAAAATCAGAAATCATCTCATTTGGAGCTCTACCGATCCAGAAATCATCAAAATACTGAAGTATGTTCAGTGAAATAACACCAGTTCATATTATTTAAGAATACAGACACTGTACCCGCCCCACGTTTTTCACTCAATCTTTCTCACTTCATTTAATATGGCTAAGAATTTTGATGGAGGTGTATAGAAATGTCTTACGAGTCCAAAGGTTTAAGAATTAAGTCATTTAAGTGCCTAGTGAAGAAGTTATAGCCAAAAGAATCCAATCTGTTTTTATCCTCAATCATATTGAACTTACTTCGAGGCTATTAGCATACCTTTCTCTACCAGTATCAGATTTAGGTGTTCTTTGGATGGTCTGAAAGAGGACTTCAAGAGCTACAACTTTTATGGAGAACTTAAAGACCAATTGTATCTTCTAAAAGATCCAAAATAGGACAGAACATATATAATGGACAGTAACCCAAAAGTAGTTTATGAACAGTAACACAGAAGATGTTTTACAATTGGCATAACTTTCTATAGAGATATCGAATCAAGGTGTTCTTCATATGATTCAAAAGAGGACTTCGAGATATACAACTTTCACGAAGACCTCAAAGACCAATTCTATCTTCTTAGGGGAAAACAATGGAATAGAAGATAGGTCTAGATGAAAAATAGAAGATGCAAAACACAAAAGAAGATGACATCATCACAAAAGAAACATAGAAGAAGATGACGTCATCACATAAGAAGTCCGTGAACAGTAGCACAGAGGAAGTTCATGAACAGTAACATAGACGGAAGTTCATGAGCAGTAACACAGAGGAAGTTCATGAACAGTAACACAGACGGAAGCTCATGAATAGTAACACAGAGGAAATTCATGAACAGTAACACAGAGGAAGTTCATGAACAGTAACACAGAGGAAGTTCATGAACAGTAACACAGAGGAAGTTCATGAACAGTAACACAGAAGAAGTTCATGAACAGTGACACAGAAGGAGTTTCGGCCACTTAGGTAGAAAGTAGACGAATGTAAGAAGCGAATAAAGCAACACTCTGACGAAGCAAAAGACAGACGAAACAAAAGACAAAGGAAACCAAAACACAGACGAAGTAATACAGAGGAAGTTTATTCATAGAGGAATCAAACACAGACGAAGTAATACAGAGGAAGATGACGTCACCTAGAGGAAACTGACGTCATCATAGAGGATACGTCTTTATAGACGATACAGAAAACAGAAGAAGCAGAACATATCACCTTTCATGCTTACACAAATTTTATACATCGTTTTCATTGCTATTATACCTCCAAGCATGAAAAGATCACCCACACCACTTCCTTTTTAACTCCAGAACACCACAAAACTCAAAAAGCCAAAACTCACATAAATACCATGCTTACATGTTCTTTCTTCTGCATTTACTTTTCAATTTACCCAACATCCAAAAACCTCATATATGTTCTTTACATTGTGAACCCTTTCATGCATATATATATTCAACATGCACATACTCATTTATATAGTGGAAACAACATTACAATCACTTATTTGCTTAACAAGTACTCTAACACTGAAAATGGAAGTTAACACCACAAAAATTGCTAAATCGCTATTCGGTGATGAAGTTCAGGAAAGAGAATCGCAATATGGAGTGTTTCAGTAGAGAATGGAAACTATGGTAGATTCTTCCTAACTTAAACAATATAATACGTGGGTCCATTCCATGTCCCTCACGTGTACTATATCTCTCCATTGACTTACCATTCGTCATAATCACAAACTGTAGTGGATTCTTTCTAACTTAAACAATGTAATACGTGGGTCCATTGCTTGTCCCTCATGCATGCTATTTATCTCCACCGATTCACCATTTTTCATAATTACAATTAGCCATATATAATTCCATTAACCCGAAAATGCTAATGAAAACATGTACAATCGGATGAATGTGCCAAAACAATATGTAAGTCACAAATAACTTATGTCTAATGTACATTTATCTTAAGTCATATAAATGTCTCATAAATAACTATTCTAGCCGGAGAGGTAACAGGATGTTACAGCTAATGCGGGGGAATCTCATAACAACAGGGGTGGGATGTCGAACACAGACAAAGCTCATCAGGTTGGGAATGTTACTAGTCGCCGGAAGGGTGGTAACGATTCTACAGACAATATAGGGACCAATGTGCATGGTTGTGATTCTGAATTGTTATATTAGAACAACAAGGGGGATGTCGAACACAAACAGAGCTTATCAGGGTGGGAATGATACTGATCATCGGAAGGGTGGTAGCGATTCTACAGATGCTATAGGGGCTAATACGCACGGTTGTGATTCTGAACTGAGTAAAACTGTAGATCAAATAGTGAGGCACATTTTGACATCTGAGGCAGGAATCAAATTTAGAGTTGGCAAACACCAAGGGGGAAGGAGATATCTTCAGAAGGTGAGGATGCAGATGGGGCTGATGGGGACAATGCTTTAGAATCAGCTTCAGAGCAGGGGGCTCCAGCCCAGAAGGTGTATGATAAAATGCCACCACCCTCACAACTAGCCTCCCAGGTGGAACCAACAAAAAATTCCTATGCCAGCCTCTTCCGAAACAACAGAGAAGTAAACCAAGGTATGAAATTGGATTTTTGGGATGTAGGCGATAAAGTGAAAATTGAAGAAGATGATATTGTGAATATCAAAAAGGATTGGGGCTACAACCTTGTTGGATGTTTTACAGGTCATTTCCCTTGTATGAAAGCTATTGAAAACCTCATTAATAGATGGTCGGTTCCATGCAAAATACTTCCCCATGACAAAGGTTGGATCATCTTCAATTTGAATCAGAGATGGACAGAACTACTGTCCTCGGATCCTACTAGTTATTTGGTAAAACACTTCTTCTGAAGAGATTATCACGTGGCTTCACTTTTGATTATACAAACTTTATGAAAGTGCCAATCTGGATCCAACTTCCGAATGTCCCCCTTGAGTTATGGAATAACTGAGGCCTTTCCAAATTAGGATCCAGAGTAGGTAAACCACTGTGTACTGATAAGATTACAAGTAATAAGTCACAGATAGGATTTGCTCGATTATTGGTGGAAGTTGATGTCTCTAAACAGCCGATGACCAGGTTTGAAGTGGATATGCCAGGTAACATCCAATATATCCAACGAGTCATCTTTGAAACGTTTCCAAATTATTGCTTTTCTTGAAAAAAATTTGGTCATAATCCATTTGTTTGTAAAGACTTGGCTCGTACTAATGTAAGACAGCAGAAAGTTTCTTCCTATGAAGGTGATAAGTCAGTCTCACCAGGTGATACTACTGCGGGACCTTCAGTTACCCAGGACTCAGGTATTAACACTTCACAGGAAATAACAGCAGAGCATGGGCAACTACCAAGTTAGAAGGGTACTACTAATTTTGCAGTGTTAGATGGTAATGCTCTTCAGGTAAGATAGATCTGGGCTATATGCCCCACTGCAGACAGACCTGAGGTATCCAACCAAAAACCTACTAGGGAGGTTACAGCCCGTGAGGAAGAAAATGATAGTAAAAGCACTAAAGCATGTCAAATAAGGCCTGATGGTAACACTACAGGGGCTGGTGAATGGTAGCAGGTTCCAGGTCCATATAGAAACAAGACTTCGAAGGTGAAGTCAACTAAACCAGTAACCGCAGGGAGTGCTAATTCGGCTCAAGGTGGTACAAAAAAATCAGATAAGGGAAAAGCCATTTTCGGAGTTACTAAGCAAGCAGGAGGTGAAAGAACCTCCTCCCTTTCATCATGAAGATCTTCTGCTGGAATGTCCAAGGCCTTAATAAGGCCTTGAGACAAAATCATGCTGTTAAACTCATTAAGCAACATGATTGCTGAATAGCTTGTTTCCTAGAATCCAAACTTTATGTTGAAGGATTGAACTTACTCATGCGTAATAGATTTGCTGGTTGGAGCTATTGTCATAATTTTAATCACATTGTTGGAGGCCGTATATGTGTAGTCTAGAATTTGAATTTTTTCCATTGTAGTGTGCTTGATAAAGGTGAGTAGCACCTCCACTACGAACTCCAATGTCGTACCACCCAGCATACCTTCATGATTACCTTTGCCTATGGACTGTATAGTATTGCTAAAAGAAGAGATTTGTGGGATCATTTGGTGCAGCTAGGCTTGGATTTGGACCTCCCATGGAGTATCTTAGGGGACTTCAATTGTGTATGCAATGCCAAGGAACAAATATGATGCCAAAATCCCTCAGCTTACTTATTAAAAGACTTTCTTGATTTTCGGATGTCTCTTAGGCTAGAGGATGTCCCTTCTAAAGGAGAATTTTCCAGATGGCATAAGAAGCAATTATGGGCAAAACTGTACAGATTTGCTCATTAACTCAGCTTGGAGTTCGACTAGGTTGACATGCTCTGCACATTTTTTGGACATGCTTCCTGACTCTAATCACTGCCTTATAGTGTTTGAATGTAACCCACTAGACCCGAAAGGCAAACCTCCATTCAAATTCTTCAACATGTGGCTCCAACACCCACTTTTCCCCTCCATTTTACACAGCTGCTGAGAGATGCAATTTCTGGGAACAAAGCAGTACATTCTATGCAGAAAATTGAAATCCATGAAATATCCCCTGAAGGCACTGAATGCAGAAGCCTTTGGGCACATTACTGATAAGGTGAAATTGGCAATTGAAGCATTCCAGGTAACCTACAAGGCTTCCCTTACCCTGCCTGATGATGCTGCCCTATAACAAGATGTGGATGTAAAGCGAAAGCAAACTGCTTTCTTGATGGATGCGGAGCGGAAGTTCTTTCAACAAAAAGCTAAATACATCCACCTACTTGAAGCTGATAAGAGTACAAAATATTTTCATGCTATAGCCCATAAAAGAGGACTTCAAAATGCTATCTCTCACCTTGTTAAAGAAGATGGTTCCTTGACCCACTCCATGCAAGAGGTTGAAACTGCTTGGCTCCTCTAATGTAGTTGCCCATATAGACCAGACAGTGGTAGAAGGAGGTCCAATTCTTGACGCTGAGGCATGTGAACTATTAGTGGCACCGATTAGGGAGATGGAGATTAAACATGCTTTGTTTGATATTGGTAATGACAAAGCACTTGGGTCTGACTGTTATACCTCAGCCTTCTTTAAAACACATTGGGCAGTGGTTAGACATGATATTACCTAAGTAGTAACTAAATTTTTTGAGACAGGCAGACTCCTAAAGTAGCTAAACCACACTATTCTTACTCTTATACCGAAGAAAAAGGTTGACTTGAGAGTCTCCGACTTTAGGCCTATTGCCTGCCTGAATGTTGTATATAAGATCATCATAAAAATCTTGTCCAATCGTATGACACAGATAGTGGGAAATATAATAGATGCAGCGCAAAAAACGTTTGTTCCAGGGAGATATATGCTGGATAACATCTTCCTTGCCCAGGAACTTGTAAGGGGCTATACTAGGAAGCTAATCTCCCCTCGATGTATGCTTAAATTTGATCTTACTAAAGCCTATGACATGGTAGAATGGGGTTTCCTTGAAGAAATGATGCTAGGGCTAGGATTTCCAAGACTCTTCATTAAGTGGATTATGGAATGTGTTTCCACTGCGTCCTACTCGGTTTCCATCAATGGCACTCTTCTTGGAATGTTTAGAGGCAAGCGGGGACTGCGACAAGGTGATCCCTTGTCTCCATCTTTATTCTTATTGTGCTTGGAATACCTTTCTAGAGTGCTTAAAGCAAGATCTTCCCACCCATCTTTCAAGTATCATCCGAAGTGCCAAAAGCTTAAGATCACTCACTTTGCCTTTACAGATGACCTTATGCTTTTTTCCTGAGGTGATACCGATTCCATCCATACTCTATTGAATGCTTTGGTTGAATTGGAGCATGTGTCCAGACTGAGGGTCCATCCCTGCAAGTCCAACGTTTATCTAGCTGGAGTTCAAGGCCGAATGAAAGATGAAATACTGCAGATGGTGGAGTACCCTATTGGAAACTTTCCTGTTCGATACCTAGGGATTCCCTTGGCCCTGATGAAAGTCTCAGTAGCGCAATACTCAATACTTATTGAATCAGTGGAGGCCTACCTTATCAGTTGGAGTGGGAAGTCCTTATCTTATGCTGGAAGGATTGAACTAATCAATTCTGTGATTTAAGGAGTGCTCTCATTTTGGCTTCAGGCCTTCCCAATTCCAGCTACTATATTGGAGAGACTCACATCCATGTGTAGACTGTTTTTGTGGGGAGGCAAACACTTTAAAGTTGCATGGGATAACTTATGTGTCCCTAAAGAAGAGGGTGGATTAGGACTAAAAAATTGCAAACTTTAGAACTCGGTAGGTGGTGTGGAATATTCACTCTAAAGCTAACTCTCTCTGGGTCAAATGGGCACATGAAATCTATTTAAAAGGCTCCTCCATCTGGGATTGGGAACCCCATAACTGTGACTCCTCCTTATGAAAAAACTTGTTGCCATTCGGTATATTCTGCTGGAGAAATTAGGAGGTCAAATGCATGTAGAAAGGAGAATGCAAAATCTATGTATAAATGATACCCTTTCATCGTAAAAAGTATACGATTTGATCAGATCTAAGCACTCTAGGAGACCATGGATGGCTTTTATATGGAAATAGTACATCCCCCCAAAATTCTCAATCATCGCATGGTTAAGCCTCTGAAATCGGCTACCAACCAAAGATAACCTGCTATTCTTAGAGTTGGACGTACTTGTCCGTTGTGTGGTAATGAACCTGAATCTGTTGATCACTTATTTCTAAAATGTACTTTTACAAGAGATGTTTGGAATGAAATCAAGGGATGGTTAGGAATGACCCGAACCATATCTACCCTCTTAAGCGCCATTAAGTGGATTCGGAAAGACTACAGCGGAGCACTTCTTAGGTGTAAAGTGGCAAGACTTGCTCTCCTTAGTACCTTGTATTTGATTTGGAAGACCAGGAATGCAATCCAACTTGATGAGGCTTCTTTTACAAGGTTTGATGTAGTTACAAAGATTAAAATTGTAATGTACAAAATCTTATATCGATTATACCCAGCAGACCTTATCAAGTTTTGATGGTTGGTGATATGCCTATTCCCTTTCCCTTGTTACTACTTCGGGTGTATTGGGGCATAGGGGTTTCTTCTGTGTAGGCTTTAATTGGTTAGGAGATATTTATCTAGCTTATACTGTTCGCATTGGCTGAACTGAATTATGTGTCATACAGCAGTACTTCTTAAGGATGTATGTAGTTATAGGATCATGCTTTCCCTACCTATAGCTTATATAATGATTGATCATGGGTGTATTGGGGTCAAGGGTACTGCTGTTAAGTTTGAGATACTTGATAGGGGTATGCCCCTTGGATTTTTTTGTATATGAATGTGCTGGTAGGATGATGGTTGTATTCCTTTTGTAGTGGAGTGGTACAAGTTGGAGAGTCTATAGTTACCTTAACAAGGCTGGTGGATGCTCTCATGATCGGGGTACATGCCACTGGAGCCGAATTTTCAGCCTCCTTTTAGGGGAGCGGGTGGCTTGTAAATGCTATTGCATATAAGATTTAGTTGTTTAAACTCTATCGATCTTAGTTGTGATGAAGGATTCTTATTTTGGATTGGTGTTTTTACATCTTTTCGAGTGTACTATGGGGCCTTAGAGACTTTAGCATATTGAGATGAGTCTTTGCTAAAGAGGAGGTGGTATTATGTTGGTGTGTACAGATTTTTGGGGAAGACAATACTGACCAAGTGCAGCAGTGGTCCATGGGTAATGGAGGGATAAAAGTTAAAGTTGTTGTTCTACTGGGAGATACTTGCTTCTCCTGCTCTTGAAGCTGTTTCAAAGGAGGAAAATGTCCCCCTAACCATTTTCTGTGTTTGTTTTTTTGCATATTATACAGGTTATCAATTAGTGCTAGACTATTGGAGTTGACCTTGGCCAGCGAAGGAGGATGGAATACACTAAATGTAGTCTCCTTGTTCATGGAGAGGAGGGGGTGTGATGGCTCCCTAAAACTAACTTCTCCCAAGGAGCTAATGCCATAGAGAGGAGGGTTGTATTATATTAGTAAGTACAGTTTTTTGGGATTGAAGCTGCTGTCTAGGAGCAGAGGGTGTCTATGTGTGATGGTGCCAATTTTCTAAGGGTTGCCTTTCTACTGGCTGATTGTTATTTATGGAGCCATTCTTTTTTCTGTTGAGACACCTGATAGGGTGGGACAAAGTATACAGAGGTGGGCTGTATTATGTTGGTGAATTATCTATTTTGGTTGGTGGTGCCATGCCCGGGCATATAGACTATGATATGGTATAACTAATCTTGCTGGAGGTAGTGGCTATTTTGATATAGAGTGGGATCTGTGTCCACACTGAAGGATGGTTTGGTGTGATCCGCAAGTGGCGTAGATGAGGATGATAATTGTTTACTGTATTTTTATGCGGGGCCTTACTGGAGACTAGTGTAGGTTTCTAGGTCTATATTATATTGGCGTTGATCCTGTCCAGTGGAGAAGAATAGAATACATTAAATGTAGTCTCCTTGTGTATCATGAAAAGGAGGTGGTATTATGTTGATGAGTACAGATTTTTGGGGCTAATAATACTGCCCAGGTACAGAGGTTGTCCGTGTGTAATGGAGGTGACATCCCATGGGGGTTTACCTCTCATTAAGTTGATTGGTACTTCTGGTGCAATTCTTCTTGCTGTTGATTCTGGTACTTAGGGATGAAGGATGAAGTTATTGTTCTATTGGAAATACTTGCTTCCCTTACCCTTGAAGATGGTCCTTAATCTGGCATGGTGAAGAGGCCTCTAATTTGTTAGCAGATGAGCGGAGCTACTGGTACAATAGGAACTGCTGCTATAAAGGTGCATTGGGCGCTTAGTGTTGGTTGATGGTTGGGAGATCGGTTTTACACAAAATAGCTGCAGAATTATAGAGGTGGAGTTACTGTTAACTGCAGCAAATGGTAATAGAGGAAGGAGGGGAGCAAGGGCTGAACCATTATTGCCATCTGACACCAACCAGGGAGGAAAGTCCTTAGACAGGAGAATTAGGGGGCTTGGGTTGGAAGTGTACAAGCTCAAAATTTCCCCTGCCTTGGGAGCTGTCATAGAGGCAAGGAGCTACTACCATAGAGAGGAGGGATGTATTGTTTTGGTGAGTACAGATTTCTGGGGCTAAAACTGCTGCTTAGGTGTAGAGGGTATCTGTATGTGATGGGGATGACATTCCAAAGGGGTCTGCCGGTCATATGGTTGATTGTTATTTATGGATCCATACTACTGGTTCGGACTAACTAAGGATGAAGACTGAAGCTGATGCTTTGATAGGCGCCACTTGATCCCCTTGCTCTTGAAGCTGCCTTGGAGGAGAACGTTGTCTAGAGCACCCTTAACAATTTTTTGTGTTTATTTTGTTACATATTGTGCAGGTTATCCATGGATGCTGGCAGAGGGTTACAATTACTGGTGTTTTGTTGCCAGACTTACCATCCATTGCTGGAGTCAATGTTTGCTGGAATTACTGTTTGCGAGCCTTACTATTCATTGGATTCAATGTTTCTGTCAGATTTTGAAGTTATTGACTAAAAAGGCGTGTTGCTGGATGGAAGATGGTCAATAGAAGCCTTATTTGTCTGCCCCGCTAGAAACATTGTTCACCGCTGGGAACACTGTTCACTGCTAGAAACACTGTTCACCGAAGGTAGCTGTATGAAATAACACTAGTATGAGCTTTGGATGCTAGTGCTTCCTCTTGGCTTTTGACTGGATCTTTATGGGACTCATATCCAATGGTGGATTCAATGTTCACTACTGCTGATATTACTGTTGTAACCCCCCATTACCCTAGAGTACATACCGGAACGCCCGTAGGTCATTCCGACACATAACCTAAGATAACGGAACGCTACGTGTAATAACTATCGAACTCCACATGGCA
>JANZXP010074166.1:0-10471 GCA_027576715.1 Erythroxylum flavicans
TAGAGATTAGGGAGTTTAATGAAGTAAAGTTGGTAGTTGAATGGTTATGCTCATGACTTTCCAAGTTGTACATTGCATTTTTCAAGTTTTCCATAAGGGTGAGAATTTGTATTCTAGTTTTGAGGGAAATACCGTATTTATGTAGGCTGAATTGGATGAATTTACGTTCTTGGAAATTGTAGATTATTGTTCTAGCTTTCCAATGATATATAGTATGAAATTTTTGGACATTGGAGTTGAGAGATATGACTATTAGAAGTTTGGGATGTTGCATAGGATGGACTTTCGGGACAGCTACAATATTTTGAAATTTTGACCCATTTAGAAGCAAATTTTGTTTTTGAGATCTTCATAGAAGTTGTAGATCTAGAAGTCGTCTTTAAAATAGTTTTTGAATGACCTTAATCCGATACTTTTATTGAAAGTTATGCCTTTATTTCCAAGACAGGTCGGAGGAAGAAAGGAGAGAAGAGGAAAGTCGCGATCGAGATGCGACATTGCGAGCGTGCTCGCCAGGTCGCGATCGCGACCTGCAGATTGTTTTGCCAAGTCACGATCGCGACCAGGAGGTCCTTGTACTCCAACTTGAACATGTTTCACTCTTTTGACCATAACTTTGTTGTCTGACCTCTAAATGACCTGATTTTTTAATCATTGGAATTCTAACACATTCCTCTATCATTTCACAAAAATTTATAGCTTTTGGTATTAATTTGAAAAATATTGATTGAATCAAATTGAGGGGATCGGTTGGGAGAGTGTGAGTTGGATATTTTTACTAAACATGCATCCGTATTTTGATGATATCTTAATCTGTAGAGCTCCAAATGAGATGATTATTATTTATAAATAAGCTAGAGACATAGAGATACAAATTATATGCAGGAATCGAATTTTAATTCAGTCTCTAAGACTTTAAATTTCTGAAGTGAAGTTGGGTATAGTGTACTATTTTAGTGCAAAAATAGTCTAAAAATGTTTGGGCTATAACTTTCAGATTTTTGAATCAAATTAAAGGATTTTGGTGTCATTAGAGACTTAACACAATGGGGAACAAATGTTCTGAAGAGGTCCAATTGAAATTCCAAATTGAGTTTTCCCAAAATTTGTTCGGAAATAGGAAAAGTGAGTTCCTTTTGATGATTGATTGGTGTGGGCATGCTATCCTTGTGGGATGCGCGTCCAGATGTCAGTTAGGACTTCAGGCACGTGACTCACAAGAATGGGATCCTAACACAAGGTTAAAGGTTACATGATGAAGAAACAATGAAATGGGAAAAGGGTGGTAAAAGTTACCACCTCTCAATCATGCATGGCAAGAAAGTAGTTTCTTTCACGATCGTGACTCAAAATGATGAAATGGGACAAGGGTGGCAAAAGTTACCATGTCATGATTGTGCATGGCATGAAAATAACTTTTGTCACGATCATGACTCAAAATGCATGATCATGAAAGGCAGTAGACCATCATATAGCCATGAATTTCACCCTCTAAACCCCATTTTACCCTTCTTTCTTCAACCTTAATCCTATATCTTCATATTTATTCATATTTTCCAAATCTTTTCTCTCTTTAAGCCTTAACCTCCACTCCAAAACTCTTTTACTTCTCTCTTCACTTTCTTTAGATCTCTCACTTATTTTTTCATCTTTAATCTAGATTCTACTCCCTTTTTAATATATTTTATAATGACGCCAAGAATCAAACAAAGTGCAAAAAGCTCACAATCTAAACGATAAACACTAGTAGTATGGAGTGGAGCATAAGATAGGGTGGCGAACTTTTAAGCTCCTTATTTGATTTATTCAAAAGATGAAGGTATTCAATTTCAAACTCTTAGCACTAGGGTTATTAAAGCTCCTAGGTATTTCAATTTTAATATTTTTGATAATCTAAGATTGAAGGAAAAGGTTGAGACTTTGAGTAGTAACATTCAATAGGGTAAAATTGTTACTTTTGACTAGATTGTGTATAAAGAATTGGCCCTTTAATTTCATACTACTTTTTAATTTACATTGTAGGATCCAGCTGAAGTTTGGTTTCATTTAAGGGGTTAAAATTATCAATTAAATTATGATGTTTTAGTAGACATTGGTGGATTTCTTCATTCGAACATTATTAAAAGGCATTACCAAGCATTATTGGAAACATATAACAGGGTTTGATAATTTTAATGTTAGAAATGCACATAATAATGTCATCCTTACCCCTTAACAATTGTTATTGCATAAGTTGATATGCCAATCAGTGTTTGATAAATCAGATGGTAATAAATGTTCTGTGAAGGAATTATTCAAATTGTGGTACATGGATAACAATGTAAAATTTTACACAATGACCCACATTTTTTAATCCGTAGCTACTCCCATTGAAAAGAAAAGTAACCATCTTGGTATAGGTTATAATGTCGCTACATTTGCTGTGTATTATTGCGTGAATGTTGATGGACTAAAAATTGTTCTTCCTGAGTTTTTAAAATATACACATTTAAAGGTAGCTGAAATCTTGACAGTCAATCATATGGGACTCTGAGATTTCGGCTCCAAAACACATATAAAATATAGGATAAGATAGGCTAGTTTGAGCTTTACACTACCTCAGCAGTAAAATGAAGGCTCATCCAATAAAAAGACTGAGGATGATGAAGAGGTAGGTTAGGAGAAGCTCCTTAACATGATATTTGACAATAACAAACTATTGAAGGAGATGGCATAAGAACAGTGATGATAGCGATGCAACATCAAAAATATTTTCAGATATTTTGCTGATCAAGGTATTCACATTCTGTCTCTAACACCATTAGCACCCTGATCTTTTTAATGAGTTTCATACTCTTACCTTTTCTTTATGTTATGTTTTTCCATTTTTTATATGCATTGTTTGTTTTCTCAAATTGGGGAAAATGTGTTGTCTAAGAGTGGGGAGGATTTTGCATAACATCATGGGTATGAATTTTGCATATCATATTATTAGTTTTTGATTAGGTTGACATGGTGTGAATATAAGTTGCATATGTGTGAATTGTGTAAATGTGTCAATGGCAATAACTTGATGGAAGTAGTAAACATAGTCATTGAATTTGTAAAGGCATATTGATTGTGAACTTTATGTTTTAAGTATCTTTGGTTGAATATGCATGTTAATTAGCATATGATATATTTTGTTGATTTTAGGAAATTTGTATATGCATTTATAATTATAAGTTAATTGAATGAGTTAGCATTATTAGTAATCTTTCACAAAGATGATTAGCTAAAAAGAAATGAGGTAGGCTATGTGAAATTAATAATAATAATGAAAAAGCATCTTAAATGAATAACTTTTCTATTGGAACTTTTGAAACAAATATTGGGTTTTGAATAGAGCTATTAGCCATTTGAGAATGTGATATAACTAAGTAATCGGGGGCATTCATGATAAAAAATTTATCTTTGCATCAAAAGACTAGAATGTCATTCCTTCACCTCAAAATACTAGGTTAACGTTAAAGAAAATTAAAAGGTGCTACCTTAATAAATAAATCCTACTAATCTTTATCAATAGTAAAAAATTTTCATAAGCAGATACTTAATGATAGTTGCAATTTTGATCAATTACTAATTATAAATGTATGTGTACAAAGTGCTATAGTGAATGAACACAATGTTAATGTTTTGATTAATATTTATATTCAATTTAAAGTGATTAACCATGAAATTCATAGGTAAGTATGTTGACATAACTTGAATGATTGATGTTTACAGTTAAATTGATTTATTAAAGTTTGATGTCATTGTCTCATTATTGCATATTACATGACTGAATGTATTTATGTTTAGTCTGTTGAGTTTGCGTTTTGCTTTTACTTAAGGTCAAACAAAATTTTAAGTGTGGGGATATTGATAGGTGTAGTTTATACTATGTTTTAATAGTGTTTTAGTGTGTTTATAGTTATTTTTTAGATGATTGTTGCATATATAGGCTTAGAATTGTGTTAATGTGAGTGTCATTTATATTCTAAGTTTTTGTGTTTTAGAGCATGTTTTCATTATTAATTATATGTTTTTAAGGTGATTGATATATTTATTAGCGTTGAAAATTAGATAGGTGAAGAACAAAAGAGTTGCACATCCATGGAACTACATAAGCAATGTCAACAGAAGAGAATTACGCAAAGTCACGATTGTGACTCCCTTTTCATGATCATAACAGAGAGCAATTTCACAAAGTCACAATCGTGACAATGGTGTCACGATTGTGACTAAGGCCTCCAGACTTGATTTTTTTCCATCTGTTTTAGGTCAGGTGTAGTTTTGGATCCGATCGAAGGGTGAAAACCCTAGTTACACCCCTAAGACCATTAGAGGCTATTTAAAAACTTTAGGAAGCTTCAAAAATCGAGCCGTCATTTTACAAAAACGAATCAAACAAGGAAGATTCAGAAAGATGTCTAGATTTCTAGTTTTCCATATTAAGCTCCGAATACAATTTTTCTTACTTTCTCCTTTGTTATTTTGGTCATACTTGATGTGTAAACTAAATTTCTAGGTATCTATTACGTTCATGATGTTCTAATTTCCATATTAGTGCTTATGTTGTAGTTATTTTGTGACTTTAACCTTTATCAATTCAATACAATATTCTGGTGTTGTGCTAATTATGTATACATAAACTTTGGCAATTAATCAAGAGATTGCACAACAAGAGTTCATGATTTAATATGTCACACAATTAACAAATTGAATATCTTTCGAAGAGAGATCTTATGTGAGAACTTGATTATTCAATAGGTAGCTTTAGAACCAATTCAAAACTAAGGAAAAGGGTTGTGAATTGAGAAATTGCAATTCTAGAATTTAAAATTCAATGAGGGTTAATCAATTAAAGTTAATTATGAAAGTAATCAAACCCTTAGAAAATCTGGAATTAATTGAATCAGTAATTGTTAGAGGAAGAAAATAATGAAAGAATAGATAGGTAGCTTTAGAACTAATTGAAAACTAGGGAAAGGGTTGTCAATTGAGAAATTGCAATTCTAGAATTTTCAAATTCAGTGAGGGTTAATCAACTAGGGTTAATTGGTTAGGTTTTGAGAGAAAGTAATCAAACCCCTTAGAAAATCTAGAATCGACACATAATTGAATCAGTAATTGTTAGAGGATGAAAATAATGAAAGAATAAATCCTATGCAATCATCCTTAATTAATTTTGGTGACTCACTTGACATTTGTTACTTGATTTCTTTTATTTAATTATTTTAATTTTCTGTCATTATTTCACTCAAATCATCTTTTATTATGATAGACAAAGTTAGGTTCAATTCGTTTTATCTAGTTCCTCATGGGATAGATACTTTCTAATATTATAATTATACGATCAGTATACTTGTGGATATTGAGTTTTATTATAGGTAAAACTTGCTTAATGTTGATTACAAAACAAACTACTAGTTCTATGCTCAAAGCCGTAAGTATATAGGTCGTAACTTGTAGTAAAAAGCAACTATCAACCCCATAAGGATCGTGCTTAGGCACCACTTAATTTAAGTTACCCTTTGTTTAAAAACCAATTTTAATAAATCTAAACTAAAAAATTAAACTAATCAAATAACTAACAATGAACAAATTATAAAGCAAAATTGCAGAAACTTGGAATTCAAGATTTAATAATTAGAGATCACTTTTTCTCTATCTAATCTCCCTCCTACCTTGTTAATTAAATTGTGCCTCACTTAAGATGCCTAATGTATTAACTACCCTCTCTCAAGGTGTAATTAATTGTCCCTAGCCAAATTAAATGGAGATGATTAAGCAATCTATTAATCTACAAAATCAGTCCACCAATTCAACTAGTTGTGAAGTTATCCTATAGGTAATAAACTAATTATCCAAGATCTCTCTTTAACTAATCAATTAACTTAATGAATGTAGGTCTATAGAGTGCTAATTTTCATTGTTCATCCATACACAATTTACCCAACTCAATATATTTCAAGGTATAAGCTTAACATTCATTAATCAAATCAACAAAATAAGAGTTCAATAAGTAGTTCAAAAGTAATCTCTACAAATAACTCGCTCACTCATAATGTCATTAACATCCCTAACAAGCAAACAATCCACAATAAAGATGCTAGAAGAGAAAAATGAAATAAGAACTAGATGAAGCAAGCTCCTCCTCTTTTTTGCTCAAATCTAGAAAATCTGGAGTTGGTATGGTCTTTGCCCAATTTAGAATGGAAATCTTGATTCTCTACCTCTTTTTAGGCTCTAAATATGTTTTTTTAGCTCAAGGAGGTAAATTCTCACGATGCTCTTTTTAGCCCTAGAGATTTGTGCCCTTATATAGTAACAAAACCTAAAAATAAGTGCAACCTGTATGTCTCTTCAGGCTAGGGATCCCATGATCGTGGGAATTAGCATGAATCCCATGATCGTGGGTTCTTGTCTTACAATGCCTCCACTTCTCTTCTCCTCTCTTGGTCCCTTGTTCAATCACAAAGGTGGCCACCCTCCATTCCTACATCAAAATGATGAATTCTTACCCTAAATCAATATCAAACATAAAATAACAACCATGGAGATCAAAATAAACAAAAACATATAAAATAAGTCCTAAAAAACAACAATAATAACCTATTATGCAAGAAACACATATTAAATACTTAGAAAAACACACACTAATGCATAACTATCAACTTCCCCACACTTAAATCTTTGCTTGTCCTTAAGCAAATCAAACACAACCAATCAATTCCATCACTTCATTTTCACAAAGATCAAAACATGCAATCCTTCAAAGTTTGGCCAACTCATATGTCAAGCTACTACATATATCATGACTTCTTTTCAATAGTATACATAAGCAAACTCAACTTATGATGCCATCACTTAAAGATAAGTATAAAAGCAAATGAATCTTCCTTATGGTTTCCCTCATTTCTCTCAAGTGTTTGATGGTTAATGTTTCACTCAAACTCCCTATAGGAAACTACCCTACCATAGGCTTGCTAATATACCAATTCTCCTCTACAATGATTACATACATAAATAGATCAAAAGGACTTGCTGAAGTAAATCACAAGTTAATATAGAGTTCAAGTACAATATATGATATACACAAGAAGGGAGGTTAAATTGTGTATTCTTTTCTTGAATACAAAATCTTTAATATTTTTGATAAGAACTTCTCTAACTTGTTAAAAGAATATCACAAAAGTTATACAGCAATTGTTATGTAGTTAAATCACAAATAACTTCTATATACTTGTTTTTAAAAACAACACAGAATATGTTGAAACATAGAAGATAGACGCTGCGATTTTTATACTGGTTCACCCCAAACCGTGGGCTACGTCCAGTTTTTAGAATTCGTCTAAGTTTCCACTATACTTCAACAAATTTACAAGTATTCTTTCTTCCCTTCTAGAGCCTCTTCATGTCTCTTACACCAAGTCTTCTTTCAGCTATCTTAGCCTCTCCAGGCTCTTAGCCTTTTCTTTCTCTCACTAGAAAGATATTGTAAGCTTTTGTTATAGTAGGGTTAGCTCTCTTATTATCGCACTATAGAAATTTTCTTTTATAAGTAAACACTTAAAAGCTCAAAAGATCAATAGTTCAAAGGTTTTCAGAAAAGTTGTTCAATCTTCGACTACGACTAGTGTTTATAGTCTAAGTCTCCAACTGCTTCTTGATTCTTGATAATTGCTTCTTGAATCTTGATAACTGCTTCTTGAATCTTGATAGCTGCTATTTAGTTGAGTTCTGTAACTAACTCCAGCTAACTAACTGTTCGACATACTAGTGTATCTTCTTCTTTGTATCATCTGTGTTTTCTTCTTCTATGTTTTCACTTCTTCTGTATCTTCTGCTTCTTCTGCTTTTTTACTTCTTCTGTATCTTCTGCTTCTACGTTTTTACTTCTTTTGTATCTTCTGCTTCTTATGCGTTTTTACTTCTTCTGTATCTTCTACTTCTTTCTGTGCTTTCCACTTCATTTGTGTTCTCTATTTCTTCTATTTTTTGCTTCCTTTTATGTTCTCCACTTCTTCTGTGCTTTTCTTCTGTGTTCTTTACTTCTTCTATGTTTTGCTTCCTTCTGTGTTTTGTACTTTATCTGTGCTTTGCTTCCTTTTATGTTCTTCACTTCTTCTGTGTTTTGCTTCCTTTATTGTTTTGTACTTCTGCACACTTAACACACTCATCAAACTAGTTCATTTATTTCTAACATTATTATTATTGGGTTGTTATCAAAATTAATCATCGTGAAGTCCTCTTGACTTAACAATCTCCCCCTTTTTGATGATAACAAATAATCATAATTTTAGAATGATAAAAGTAAATGAACTAATATTATTCAGATAATGAATAAGAAGACAACAATAAATAATAAGAAGATAACAAACAATATGCACATATGCTATCTTCTTTCCTGTCTCTGTTCTTCTCTTCTTTCTTCTGCTTTTCTCTTCTTATGTGTTTTTGCTTTTCTCCCCCTATTCTTTTGCTTTTCTTATTTCTTCTACTTTTCTCCCCTTTATTCTACTTTTCTCCCCCTATTTGTTATTCATCAAAAAATTTATCTCAGATGCTTCATGATTTCAGAAAACATTCGTTGAATATCAGTTTTGATCAACTTGAGGTCTTCTTCTATTAGTTTTCCTAGAAGGTAAAGGACATCTTTAATTGAAGATATAGAACTCAAAGGTCTAAGGTGCATGATTAAGTTCACAAGAGTTTCTAAATTGAAACTAATACCTTCAACCATGATAGTTCTGAACTATCCTTTGGTCACTCTTCCAACTACCTAAGAAGTTACATTTGTGGTGAAGCATCCATAATGACTTCCTGATGTTTTGAAATGTGACGTGAAACATAGATTCCTCTTGATTGCTCTACATTACATGCATCATCTATGTTTCTTACAGCTTCTTGTATTTGATCATCAGTCAGATCATATGTTTTTCCTTCAGGGTACATCTTCTGTTTCCCTTTTTCTATGTTGTGTACAATGTTTGAAGCTCTAGGTTATATGTCTAGTACAATCTTGATCAATGTTCTACCTGTGACTGGGTTGATAGTATATTGATCTTTAGTCATCTTCAATGGATATGGTTCTGACTTTTCACCTCTCTGAATTCCATATAATCTTCCTTCTTCATGATTAAGAAGATGTATAGACCGATTATTGACCAATATAGGTTCAACTTGTACCTTGACTAACTTTTTCACAGGTTCTCTTATGATAATTGAGCTTCTGCTTCTAACAGGTACAATTTCTTCTATTACCTTCATTCTTAAGTCCTCTTTTCTGATAGGACTATGTGATATCACTTTGTGTTCAACTGATTTTTCCTTTTGTTGGCCACCTGTTGAAGTAATCTCTTTCTGACTGGTCTTCAACTTCTTACTTTCTTCTACCAATCTAAAAGGTGGTTGTGGTTGGGGTTTCTTCCTTCCAAACTCTAACTTCCTCTTAATTTCTGTCTCTTTTGTTGACTTTTCCTGCTGTTCTTGTAAAATTGAGACTAAAGACCTAGTAGCCTGTGGTGCTTTCTCTACCTTTTCAGAATCTTCACCAAGAGTCAATCCTTTCCCTCTCTTATGCTCTTGTTGATGCAAAGTTAGTAACCTTGGTGATCTTCTTGATTTTTTGACTTGCTCAGAATCAAGTGTCTCTCCCTTTCTTTCCAATGACACTTGTTTTTCAGACAGATGCACCTGGCTTTCTTCTCTTTGTAAAATCTTCTTATCTTTAGTTGCTACCTCAGATGATTTATTCTTCTTTTCTTCTATAGCCATTCTTCCTGAGGATTGAGGTTTCTTCTTCTCTGTGGGAGTAACATTTCCACTCATGTTGCGTCTGACAGTACACTCCCCCTCAGTCTTTTCTTTCGCCATAGAAGTTGTCTCCTCCATTTCTTGAGTTTTCAATCCCATTCTACTTATAGTCGACACATTAATAATGCTTTTGATATTCATTTTCATCCTATTTCCTCTATCAAGAAGAATTCCAAAATCTCTAAAGATTCTTGTTAACATCATGCCATATGGTAAGGCATTGGAATACCTCTTTGTCTTCATCATATACCTCAAAATCAGGTCAGGAAGATTTATGGCCTGATGATTGAGTAGATAGAACAGACATTGCTCATCTATGTTTGTCACAACGTTCTTCGATCCTGTTATTGGTAGAATACAGTGAAAAAGTATCGTATGTAGAATCCTAGCCTTCGAAACAAGATTTGATGCCTTCTTGTCCTTTAGGTCACTACATCCATATAGTTGTCGATTGACGTGTGCCTTCTCTACGAGGCTTTTAATCATCCATCTAGTGTTATGAGACACCTCTGCTCCAACACATGGATATCCACTGACCTTCTTGATTAGCTCTAATGTCACAATAACTAACAATCTATCCACCATTGATACTACAGTATCATCTACTACTTTCATATTCTTCCAAAACTCATAAACTTTATTCAGATAAACT
>JANZXP010074197.1:0-10469 GCA_027576715.1 Erythroxylum flavicans
TAACCTGCTAATGATCAAACTAGAACAGGAACAGTTTTCAAGAATTCCCAGTGAAAGTCAGATGAAAAAAGGAAGAGAAGGTTGTGAGACACAGTTGAACGGCCCGCACAGATTCATATATAGTGTTGTGTTGGGGCAGAAGGGCAACGTGCGAGAGAGAAGGTAGGAGAGTTGTGGGTCGGCAGAGAGGACTGATTTTGTGAGGGAGACGGGGGCAAAACACAGAGCCGAAGAAGAGAGTTGGACGTGGGAGGGTGCGAGGGCTCTCGTGTCTTTGTTTTTTGGAGACAGGGACAAGCGTCTCTGTCCTTCGATTTTCGGAGGGACAAAAACGCTTGTCCCTGTCCACCGGGGACGGAGGACAAAATCAAAGGGATAGTAACCAAACAAGGCAAGAAGACAGGATTTTTATGTTTTGTCCACTGTCCCCAGTAACGGGGACAGCAACCAAACACAATGTAATTGTTCAGCTACTGATTGAATTTTAGGTTATCAAATGCATATTTTCCTCTTCGTTTTAATTTTTTTATGGTGTTAGGTCTTCATCATTATATTTGTGGTCCCTGAAATTTCAGCTTGTCATTTAATGTCCTTTACGAGTTCTCTTAATCAATAAATTGAATTTGTTCAAGAGATGGTGATCCGAGGGTTACCAGGAGGTCTTCAAAACTTATGCTTTTGAGGAGTGATTTAGGTTTTGAATTTGAAATTGTAAGATATCTTAAGAAATTGAAGTATGTTAGGTGAGATCTGTTAGTTGGATTCCTTCAATATTCGTTGTTTGGCCTAAATTTATTAAATTACTTAGTCTACACCATTGCAATGTTATTATATATATATTTTTTAAAATTAAATTGTCCTTAAAGAATGTATGCATATTCTAAATTTCAATATCTAAAATAAAGGAAAAACTCCATGGTTAAACTAATTAAATTATTTTAATGTGATATTAAATTAATTAAAATGAAATTCAATAAGAGTAGGCAACTAAAAATAGCGCTTCAATATGAAGCTTACATCTTAAATTACACATTCGATTTAAAGTATGAATACTAAAACCAACTGTTTTTTTTCAATTTAATATTTTCCTATATAAAAAATCTAAAATCTCAATAGAGATTTAAGGATGCATTGTTTTTTAACTTCGGTTCTATAATCAAATTAGATTGGGTGGTTTCAATAAATTTTTTTTAGTCTTTGCAATTTATTCCATTTAGTCTTTGAAACATGATCAAACACAATGATCCTAGTGTTGAGAAATTAGAGCAATATTTGCTTCCGCATACAGCAAAATAATTGTGAAACTTTTCTATAAGATTTTTCAAAAACAAATATTACCTAAAATTTTATAACATGATTAATATATAAAATATAATAAAGCATAAATCTTTATTCCAAAGTTTGATCATTTTTTGTCATTTCTTGAACCAATTATGAATTTGGTTTATCTCACAATTATCCAACCTCTAATGATATCCACAAAACGTTTTGAAATAATTCTATTTCTGTTGTAAAAAGTGTTAGGCAAGAAGTGCTAGCTCTCTTAGAGCCTAAGCCTATTTATAATAAGTTTTGGACACTTAGTAATTTAATTGAAATAAAATTCTAATTTCAATTAAACTTTAATCATAATCGTAATTAATTATAATTAAATATCAATTTTGCCCAAATAAGATCTAATATCTCATATTTAATCATAAAATTTCGTAAACTTTACAATCAAGTCTAACTTGATTAAACTATTTTTTCTCCCTTCAACTCGATCTTTGTGTGTGACCTATTAGATTCTTAAATATGCAGACAATGGATATAAAGCCTAAGTCATATTTAAGATTAGATAAATTAAAATCATTTAATTTATCTTTAATTCTCTAATTAAACAATTTATATCCATATATTAAGGTTAGCATCTAGCAATGAATCATGACTATCCAAATATTTAAAAATGTCAAAGTTATTTTAACTAACTTTTTTGTGCTTGATTTTTCTGTATAATTTAACTTTTCATTATACAATGTTTTGATTAGATATAGAGTTTGAAATTAATGATTATTATATTTCAATTAATAATATTTGAAAACTATTTTGAGATTATCATTTCACCATGGTCAAGGATTTCTCGAATCAATACTAATAAAAAATATTCTCTCTACCATTTAGGGGTAATGTCAATATCTTTATAACCTTGAACTCAAATATTAACTCATACATAATGAATGAATATTTTTTTATACTTCACAAGTAGATATCTCAAATACTAAACACCTTTAGTACATTATCTATGTATTTGGACTTAGAATTGGTAAATAACTTATGTTTCTATCTATATATATCTAATTCTCATAATTAAGTTAGTACCTTTTAATATTCAATAAGAGTCTTTCTTAGACAATTATATTTTGAAAAATTGAAAATTTTAATTTTATACTCCCATTAACCTTCTTATAACCTTTTAACTATAAATCAAATTTATTAACAAAGGTACTAGTTCCAATTAGTTATATTGTTGCTTGGTGTTAATCTAGAATTCAGGTATGCCAGGGAGGAATTGTCCCATAATTTATAGTTAACTTCTTATCAACGATATAAGTGGGCTTAAAAAAACTTAGGAGTTGATATTCTAAGCTAAAAAGTACTAAAATGTGTGGGAAAGAGAGATGATTTGATTTAAGCAAAAAGAAAAATGTAAGCTACAAAGGGAGTTTAGAATAAAAATGAATACACAATGTAAAGAAAGTTGGGAAAATAGTAAAAAAGTGTGTTTAGATTCGCTTTGCTCCAGAAGACTGCCTAGAGATTGTGTTTTTATAAATGATGTCTCTCCTCTCTATTGTTCGAGTGCTAGTGAACTTATAATCCTCTTATCCTTAAGTCAGTATTTTTAATACTTGCCCACTTTCTCACATTTTAGCTAACCACCTACCATTACCTTCTTGACTTTTATATCCTAGAATTTAGCCTCAAGTAATTTATTAACTTCAAACTCACTTGACCATGTTTTTGTTTACTACAGCCCATCATTTTCTTAACTTCCAAACCTTGGACTTCCACAAGTTTAGCACATCCCTTCCCGTATCCCTAATTTTTCTTTGCCTATGAATTCGTTAGCTAAATACTTAATGGGCTTCCATTTCTAAGCTAAATTCATTTGACTGAATGGCTTTTTGGGCTAAATGGCCAATTTATTTTAGGTTATCAACAATTGACCTCCACATATGTTTGGCTGAGCAAACCAAACTATGGCATAGAAATTCCCTTAGTCTTCTATAAGCTAGATTTTGAATTCCATCCTAATGGTGTTATAGATTGCAAACTGAATTCTTGAGTTATGCTAAGTAGCATTACTTATGAGATTCTCCTAAATCCTAAATAATATTTTATAAATAAGAAATGTCAGAACAAAGATTGCGTTAAGATCTTTCAAATTTGAAATCCCTACTTCTTTATCCATTATAGAAGATAAAAAAACCTCTTTAAATTTGAAACATTTACAATTCCTTTAAGATTTAACCATTTTTTCATTATAAATTCTCCTTATTACTTCTTCACTTTCCACCTTAGTTCTCAAACAATCTCTATCCTCTTTTATACCTTCAATATTTTCTTCTTGTGACTTCCACGACGATAGGTTCTTCCTTTCATGCTTCTTCCTCTTCTTTAATAAACTCTGCTGAACTAAATTCCGCCGACATATGTTTCTAAATTTGACACTTTCCTCAAAATTTCCTTTGATTTATTTTAACTTCACTTCTTTTCACATGTTGTTAAGCTTGAAGTAGTTTCTATTCTATTTGAGCCTTTTCTAACCTTCATAAGGATCAAGTAAAGGAATTCTCAAACTCTTATTCACTTTTAAACAAGTAATTTTGACATTTGAATTCTTATTTTCAGTACTGTAGAAGGCTTTCCTCATTTTGACCATGAATATGGTCTACCTCTCAATATTGGGCCTTTTCCACCTATTGATTCTTTTCCTCAGCACTCCCTTATATGGGGAAAGTAAGTAAGTAAAATTTTGCTCTAGAATTCCCTAAAATTATATCCTAAAAATATAGATCAATAGGTTAAATGGGTAGATAGGTTATATTTGTCGTATCATTCAAATTCGAAGAGACAAGGCCTTCTGCAGCTAATAACCCTTTCAGGAAGAATATGAACCTAACCTTGTATCTATAATTCTAAAATTTTGGAGTCCTTCATATAATTCTTTTATATTTTCCATTAGTCACACTTTAATTTTATTAAAAGAAAATTTCTTTTTAACTAGGTTATCCGAAATTGGGAAAGATTTTGTTTGCTTAATTGAAGAGAAAAAACCCTTAGTTTAGACTCTGGTTTAAATTCTCCTCTTATTCTAGGTGAATAAACAATACACTTCTTCAAGAAATCATGTTTTTGAAGAAGAAAATTTCAAATTTATTTAGGTTTGCTAAATTGATTTATCTTTTGTCCTATTAATAACAAACCCATTTTGAATTCCTTCCTTTTTGTAAAGTGGTAGCTTCTGGTAAGTTCTTCTCTTTAGGCTCTATTTTGTTGGTGTTTCTTTATAGAAACCTAAGGAGATGCCTGACTGACTAATTTTAGTTTGTCAATATTTGAATTAATTGTAAGTGCACGTCATAGCTGTAGCTAGTATAGGTCAATCCCACAAAGACAGTGATTACCATTGTTAACCTTTTTTTAACTATCTAGCCTGTGAATTGGATATTGGATATTAATTAAAAATAATAATTAAGCCAATAAAATAGAATAGGAAACAATAATGAATGAAGAACAAAGGAAATCATTTAGAAAACTCAATATCAAAGATTAGTGTCTGGGTGATAAATCCACCTAAAAATCATTATATAGTTAACCTTTTATTATGCATTTATTTTATTAATTATTGGACCGTAGAAATTCCTATATTATGTTAATAATTCTCTTGAAACTACTAACAACTAATCCATATATTTATTAACCAAAATTGTTCAGGTTACATTTTCTAGGATTGTTTTATCGATTTGTGAATTCTGCTATTAGGTTTGAACCTAATTCGGAGGATTTATATTGACCTATCTCTTGATTTGCAATCAATTCCTATTAATTATGGTAGATCTATTTATACATAGGATTTCTCAATCTCTATGTTACATAATCATATTATGTAATTATATTTAGGATCTATTAGAACATGCATAAACACATAATTGAATCACAATAGATCAATCAAAACAATTGTATTAAGTGAAAGAATCAAAACATATTGTTATACCTACTAAGGTTCGTCACATCTGCATATTAAAAGCGTTTAGTTACATATAATAGAAAATGAAATAAAAAATAAACAGGAAGAAAATAATAGAAAACAAAGAGTTCATAATTCTAAATCTCCTTTTCTTTTCTATTGGATGTTCATACAAGTTTAAGGTTTGATGTTGTAATCTATTGGATCTCTTGATAAATTCTTCATGTTCTCCACATTCTTGGATTAATATCGTCCCTTTTGAACATTATTCATGCCTAGAATCATCTTCAAAAGTCTGCTCTCCTTAATTTGTCTCCATTTGCGTCTTTTTATATTAAAATTTAGGGTTTCTGGAAGATACATGGTCTTATATACATGTTTTTACTAGACCGTGTGTGCTTCAAAATCTCCAAAATTCGTGAATTTGCATGGGTTAAGAGATTTACATGGGCATAGAGATGGGCATATGTCTCTACTTTGCTTCAAAACTTCATTTTATGCAGTGTTTTCATCTGAATTCTTCTCCTTCTAGTCTATGAAGGCAATTATAACCTATAAATGCACTTGAAGTGAATTAAGTACCAAATATAAAATAAAATTACAAAATATCAAGCAAAATAGATCAAATATAGGTGTATAAATATAATTAAATATACATCTTACAAGCATCCCCATAGTTAAAATTTTACTTGTCCTCAAGCAAATTATAATCAAAATTATAAAACTTACAACATCTATCCTTCATTAATCTTAACCTATCCATTCATACTCTAAATCATAATATAATATTAATCAAATTAACATACAGTTGAATTTAAGTTATCCTAAAACTAACAAAATGAAGTTATCATAAAATTAACTTCATAAGTTAATATTAATAATAATAACGTCAATAATCTTATTGAAATAAAAAACATAAACCTTTACACCTTTACCAAGATTTTACTCAATGCACTCAAGTGTTTAGGGTGAAAAGTATCAAACTCTTAAATTAACGTATAATAGAACTCTTACCATAGGCTTACAACTTTATCACATCTCCACCACTTATATAAGCTTGAAACAAAAAATCAAAAGGTCTTTATATGGGTTATAATGGTGCTTAGGTATTGGAATAATAAAAGTGTTGGTTTGAAGGAAATTTACTAAAGAGACATTATAAGAAACTTGTTCACAGTATACAGATTCTTTCATTGTAAAACCATTGATATTATTTTTTTCTTCTTTTATTTTCTATGCTTATTTCTTTTGATCACTTCGAGCATTCATCATGTACCGCTATTAAAGAAATACTGAAACTTTCAAAATTTCAAGTCTCAAATAGTCAAGTAATGTAAATAACCTTCAAGGTTCAAAACAATAAAAAAGGCTTCATATAAAAATAAGCATCAGGTTAATAATGTGGTTACAATCAATGAAAAAGGTTAAGACTCAACTTGGTTATTCCTAAAGGATAAATTATGGGTCAGGTAATTATCAAAGAAATAGGCTTAAACAAAATTTTGAATCTAGGTGCCTTTATCACTTTAGTATCTCTAAATTAACAAATATTATCTCAATATGCATAATAAAATCAAGTTATATAATTATTCAACTATTGCATAATAACACACATGAATGAATAATAAAAACTTAAAAATACGAAAATTTTGCTCTCAGGCTCAAAAGCTCACAAAAAATATTGTTTATATATGTAAACAGTATGCAATTTTATTTAACTTGATGATTTCAATGATTACTAACAATATAACTTATAAAAGAGATTTTATTCTAACTCTAATTCTTTTGCATACTAATTCAAATCAATATTCAATAATGAAGTAAACTATTGACAGATAGATTTCAATTAAGTTAAGATATTAGTTAATAAAATATAATAATCAAGATTATAATAAGCTTAAGAAAATCATCAAAATCGTTAACCCCTTCCCGACACTTAAAGTTGTACATTGTCCTCAATATACATAGTATAAGCATATAAAATAAGTGTGAAGGTTAAATGGTATTTTCTTGTAGCTCAATGTACCTTTTAAGCTCAGGGTCGTTTATATAAATTATGGTGTAGCCTTATTGAGGGTTCCATGACCTGTAAGTAGGTTACCTTTTAACACTTAATGCCACGCTTCTCTTTTTATTTATTCCCTTGAATTTTGAAGGTTCTAGCGAACCTTTGACTATAGAATCCTGCAAAACATCTTGATAAGGCTCATTAGCTTAAAATATATCTATGAACTCAAAAGAATGATTCTTGACATTAGATATTCTAAATATAACCTCTTCATTCCCTAACCTCAATGTTAACTTGCCGTCGTTTACATCTATAATTGACTTGGCAGTCGCTAAGAAGGTTCGTCTAAAGATTATAAATACTTTCATATCCTTCTCTATATCAAGAATTAGGAAATCAGTAAGGAATACAAATTTGTTAATCTGAATAAGTAATCTTCTATAATTTCCCTAGGATGTTTTACCGATCTATCAGCTAAATACACACATATCCTAGTTGGTTTAAGTTCTCATATTTCCAATTTTTCAAACAAAGAAAAGGCATCATATTTAGGCCAGTAGCTAGATCGGTTAAAGCCTTATATACTTTTAAACTACCTATTGTACAAGGGATATAGAAACTCTTTGGATCAAGTTGCTTCTCCGATAGTTTTATTTTCTTGTTTCAGCTCTCCTCACTCAACTTAGGGGTCTCCAACTTTTTTGATTCCTCCTTATTGAATGGTTATTATTTTGAAGATTCTGCATTCTTTTTTTTATAATAGAGATTCAAAAAGGTGTAATTCATTTCTGAGTTGTTCTAAAAGGTCAAGGAATCTATCTTTGCTTCCAACAAATTTCTCTTCACTCTAGTAGGATATGAAATTATAAGTTGATATTCCTTAAATCTCTATAGTTGTTGCATATCTTTATTCTTCAGATGACTCTCAGTAGTCACTTTTTTATCTTCTTGGAGCTTTCTCTTGCTAGTTTGGGTGATTGCCATGATGCGTTCCTTCGAATTTGTTTATATTATGCTCTACAAACTCCTTTTTAGTTTTTCTGATACCATCTTGGCCGATTGGTCAATTCTAATCTCCAAATCAGGTATGGATGCAATAGTTTGCTCATGCTTCACTTTTAATTCTTGAATGAATCCCACTATCAACTTGTCCATACCACACTCCTTGGTTTTTGTGCTAGAATCCAGGTGAAGCGTTGTTTATCTGTTGACCTTAATTTTTCCATGAAAAGTTAGGATAATTCCTCCAGCCAGGATTGTAGGTGTTATTGTATGGGTTACTTTAGGGTCTAGAAGCATTCCCTAAATACTTTACATGTTCATACTGAGTTGTTTGACAATTTTTTCCTTAGTGTTCTAACCTACACTCCTCGTATTGCATCTCTCAACCTTGTAGAGCCATTGTAAGTTTGTCTATTTTCTTGCTCAAGGTCTCCACTTGACTCACCAACTGTTCCACCGTGTATACTTTGTACACTCCCACTGACCTATTAGTTCATGTTCTAGATGGACACCAGTACTAGTTTTCATAGCCATATCCTTTATTAAGTCCTGGGTCGCCACTAGTGTCTTGTTATTCAGTGTCCCTCCAATTTCGACATCTATAGACTGTCTGGTGTTTTAACTCAGCCTATTGTAGAATGTTTGGATTCACATCTATAGTGGTAGTCCATGGTGTGGGCATCATCTTAGTATCTCCTTGAACCTCTCCCAAGTATCATATAAAGAATCACCTTTAGCTTGGGAGTACAAAGAGATATCGTTCCTCAGTTTCACAATCTTAGTAGGTGGGAAATGCTTTGACAAAAATTTCTCCACCACTTGTTCCCATGTAGTCAATAAAGAGCATGGCATGGTGTTTAACTATTGTTTGGCCTTCCCCCTTAAAGAGAACGGGAGTAGATGCAGTCTGATGACATCGCCATTAGCTTCATCAATTTTAAAGGTATTGTAGATATTCAAAAAGTTAAAGATTTGTGCGTTAGGGTCCTTGTCTTTGAGTCCATCAAATTAGACCAATTACCGTACCATATAGATGATGCTCAACTTAATCTCAGAGTTATTAGCATGAACAATCATTCTCATAATGCTGGACTCACACTAGTTAAGTCTGGTTTAGAATAGTCGAACATAGTTCTCAATTGGTCAGTCATGTTGTATGATTCTTTTGTGCCTACCTAACCGTTCCAAGTCTTATATTCAGCCATTAGCTCAAACTTATGCAGTTGTATCCATTGAAGCTTCCTTCACACTGTTCTTTCAATCTCTGGATCCACGTATGTAACACCCACTCTCATCTGACACATGCACATGCACCCTTTGGATACACGAGTACATGCCCGATAGAAATAATGTGTTAACTATTTCACCTTCACTATATCAGATGGCATCATATGTAAAACCAAAATTTTCCTCATTTCATTTCTTAAACTATACTTTACACTGTAGCATTAACCATCATCCATATTTTACAATGTCAACCTAGAGTGTTTACAACTTAGTCTACATAATATGCTACATACATGAGGAAACTTAAACAAAAATTAAAACAAACTATTCCTTCAATCCCAGCTGATCAACATTTGAGCCATATCTGATCTCCACAAATTATACAAAATCACTTCTATGCAGTCTTAGAAGCTAGGTCGTTGCTCTCTCGAACCTGAAATTGTCAACGTTGCAATTTTGGTGAGTTTTGCGAACTCAATAGAGCAACCATCCTCAATGGTTCACTCTTGTCATACAACACACAATAAATCATGCCATCATGAAATTCCAATCAACTTGAGTTTTGTTAAGTAATAACACATAACATCGGATCACATTTGTCATACTTCAAAAACAATATTCAAACATTTCATCATTTCAATACAATTTTACAGAACATATACGTTGACAATTTATCACATATTTCATACATAAAGTTCTTAAAACATTGCAATCATTCAATTTATTTAGATCATATGTGTATGCAATGTTATGAAACTCGATTTCATTTATTTCATTGTTATGACTGTGTGCCTTTTTCACCGTCTCGTATCCTTATGGATACCAGGCTTTTTCATACTGTTCCTTATTCGTTGGGGATACAGGGCTCTTTATACACATTGAGTCTTAGGCTCTAATCATAAATGTCTAAGCTTTAAGCTCTTTATTTTCACTGGCGACATCAGTCACAACTGCCTTTATATTTCATGCATTGGAATGAAATGCATTCCTCAATTTCAATCA
>JANZXP010074218.1:0-10468 GCA_027576715.1 Erythroxylum flavicans
TCTGAAACAAAAAATAACAACCTTAACTACCATGAGAGAGAAAAATGAAAAACAATGCTTGCTGATGAGCTGAGCTGACGACACTTCATATGTTTCAACAGGAGCCGCCAGCAACCCAAGGTAATGCTGCTTGATACGTCTCTTCAGTGCCTTATTTCTCCAACATGTGTCCCAAAAACTAAAAGACAAATCCTCATATCCAGCGGCCACAACAATAAGACATCATATGCACTAGCCCTAAAAATTAACACAAGCAGAAACGTAGGGATCAATATACACAAGGGCATTTGACGCATAAGCGAAAATTCTAAAAACAACAAAATACAACACGATAACCAGAATAAACAATATGTATTTTGTTTTTTGTCAGGTTATTTGTTTTCAGGAACAAAAACAATTTCAAAGCAGAAGTAAGCAAGGGAGTGGTATAAAATTTTTCCGAACAACAGTTTTGAGTTTATTTAAAACGTAAAGCCTTAATTTTTATCAACTAAATAACAATCAAATAATTTTAATCAAATTATAGAATTAAATTTTATTCTAATATAACTGTTGAAAAATCGAGACAAAATTCGATTCCAACTGTAGCTAAATAATTATAAAACTTTTTTATATTTTGATTTCCCAAAAAACAATATCACTTTAATTCTATAAAATGAGCAACAATTAAATCATTATAAATTATAAATCTTAATTGGTATCTTATTCCGAAACTTGATCATATTATTGTTGAATCTCTCAAACCGTTTCCAATATTAGTTCATCTCAACCACTGTAACTGTACAAGTGTCCAGTTTTTAATAGTATCCACAAAATACTGACAATGAATATAAATTATACCCGAAATCATATTTAAGATTAGATAAACTAAACTCCTCTGATTTTTCTTTAATCCTCTAATTAAATAATTTATATCCATAGATTAAGATTGACGTATAGCAATAGAACATGACCTCCAAAATATTTAAGAAATTCAAAGTAATTTTGACTAATCTTTTAATGCATGACTTTTTCGTATAATTTAATTATTTTATCATATAATGTTCCAATTAAATATAGAACATGTCCCAAATATTTAAGAAATTCAAAGTAATTTTGACTAATCTTTTAATGCATGACTTTTTTTGTATAATTCAATCATTTTATCATATAATGTTCCAATTAGATATAGAACATGTAATTAATGTGTACTCTATCTGAGTACAATCATATTAGTTCTTCACCATTAGCAATTAATTAAATTAATGACATTTATAAATTATTTTACGAAGTTTTATTTCATCTTGACCAATAATTTCCTAAATCGATACTAATCTAGAAAAACAAAACATTCACCCTAATTACATTAGGTTGATGAATCATATATTGATTGTTCAACTCCCTACATATAGTTCATGCTACATCCAATAACTACTGACTGAGTTACCCCTGACTAGAATAAGTCATAAGTAGTATTAAAACATAGTATTTCCTATATAAGATAACTTCAATGATCTCAAGTCAAATGATCACTTATACAATAATAAAAATAAGAATTTTTATGGACATACAAGTAATATTTTAAATAGATTTCTCATATCGGGTCAGTCAGTAAGTATGTTTTGTAACAAGCATCCACATGTTTATTTAAGTATCTGTATATTTTAGTCTATGAAATCAACTACTTCTTTCATAAAGAAAAACATAACGTGTTCTAGCTTTTTTTACCTTATATTAATGTCCAGTCTTAATAAAACAATGCCTAGAAATAATTTTAGGAATAACATATAAATGCAATATGAATCTTATAATTATAATCTCCTTATAATTTTATTTACAATGTATAATTATCCCATATATTTTATCATATATATCTAAACATTTACAAAATAAAGAATGTATTTAAATAATTATCACTTAATTACAACTAAAGCGGTTGAAGTAACAATTGGAGTGATAATTATGGTGGTCTCGTGATTCAGGGTACATACAAGTTTTTAAGCTATTCCAACAAATGGCATTTTGTTTGTTGTCAGGTGAGAATGATTCTTAACTTTCAGTTTCGGTTTTAATCTTTTCCATTTTGATTGTCTCTAAGCTTTGACTTGAAATTTGTTTTAACTACTGTTTCAGCTTTGTTTGCGATGACATTGACGAGTGGTGTGCTCGGTAATTTAATCAAGGTTTTGCGATGGTAGTAATTGGGTTTTTAAAGCTTATTACAAAAAACAAATGTTTTGAGGAAAATTGTTGTGGTGCATATGAGTAAACATAACTTATATTTCTAACGAGATTAGTATTGCCGTCATGATGATGCTGTGTCAATTCTGCAGGTTCTTTATATAGCTGCATTTCTTCTTGCTAAACATCAAATTGAAAATTTGAAGGATATAAATGCTGAAAATATAATTACGTGTGTTTCTCCAACATCCGAGTAATCTTGTGTTCTGTGGTTTTTTTTTTTTTTCACGAATTAATCAATTCTAAGAAAGAGGTTTGCTTATCTCTTTATTATAGTTGGGTTGAGGTAATTGTTCTATTAACAAGTGGAAGGAAAAAAAAAATTAAAGGTGGAGTTCGGAGCTGAATAACTAGTGAAATGACACACATCTTTACTGATAGTATTATCCTTATTTGCTGTCCAATCCTGTCTTGGAAGCATATTATTTTGAGATTGCAGAAAAAAAAAACTAACAGAATAAACAGAGATGCTTCTTTCTGTACAATATGTTTTATTTATTTTTCTTCTGTAAAACTATTCTCGGACAGTAAAAGCTGAAGCCCAGAAGGTTAAAAATCTTGGGAAAACAAAATTTCTGTGTTTCAAATGAGTAAAGTTAAGTTTTTGCGATTGCTTGTTAATAATTTCTTTTGATTTGGTGGATTTGAAGACAGACGAAAAAGAAAAGAAAAATAACGATCTGGTCTTCTAGGGTATTTCTTGACTTGCCTCTTTTTTAATTGAGGGCTTCTTTGTTTTTTTATTTCAAGATATCACAAATTACTTGATATGTGAGTATTGTTTGCGAGATTCTAATCTTTTCTTTTTTATTGTCGCTTACCATGTTTTCCTTTCAATGCAAAATTGTTTTAGAAACATTATGTTAGTTATGTGGATTTACTGTTTTAGAAAAGTCTTGGCCTTTCGGTGAAGTATTTTCTCTGGATTAGTTAGTGATCTGTAATATTATTGTGATTACGTTTATGAAAGTACGCTTGGCGTATTGTGGGAATTTTCCTTAACTTAGTTGATCTTGCTTAAAGTTAGTCTTTACCTCATTATGAAAAATTAACTCCTATAAAGTACCAAAGGGGATGTTCATGTCTGTCAAATTCGATATTGCTTTCTAGGTAGTGGGTGGTGTTAAATGTTCAGTATGCTAGAGCATTTTATTTGCAAGTAGGATTTTTCTTATGCGTTTGGAACATCAAAAGCAAATTGCAGCCCAGGTATTTGATCATGTGTTTGATTGATTATGCATGTAATTATACCTATTTGATTGGTTCTATTACTTTGCAAGTCCTTCTATCTATATTACACTCAAGTTGTTCGATGAAATGCTTCGACTATAACTTGATGGCTTCAGGTGATCATGATACTCTATGATATCTACGGTGGCTTCAAAGGCATTCTCAAGATACAAAGATTTCGGAGAATAGTATCCTATACTGGCATCTATTTTGGTGTTGCTTTCGTCAGTTTCTTCTATACCAACAATACGTAAGTTCATTACCATCTCCAACTTATTTCCTTATCTCATTCTTGGGTTTCTTTTGAAATTGATCTCCCTTTCCTTGTGGTGGGCTTTTCATGATTTCTCATCCTGATTAGGCTTAACATTTAACTCATTTGGCATTGGACTGTATTTCCTATTTGACAGCGTCATTTCATTTCTTTGGTGGGATTTCATCTGATTTCTTTGGTTATCATTCATCCATCCATGACATCCTTTTCCTTCTTTCTCTCACCTTTCCATTTATCCACAATATTTTCTATTTTCCTTTACAATTCTAGCTCTTCGAGAGTTGTATCTCACTGATACTCTTCACAGAACTCGAGCTGGTTACTCTAAAGCTGATCAATTCTACGCATCTTACCCTGCTGGAACTGAGGTGTTAACTGACACAGCTAAGGTCTGTATTCAAGGCTTTGATATATAGATGGATTCCGTGTTTGCTATCTAATTGGCATTTGTTGAGTTTGGTTGAGATGGTTTTGTCGTCATTTTGTAGTTATATAAAGCAGCTCTTGGAAATTGCTTTGAATCAGAGGAATGGGGTCCAATTGAGTTCTGTATCATGGCTAAACATTTTGAACGACAAGGAAAATCACCATATGCCTATCATTCTGTAAGTTGTATCAACATGTATATAGTCAACATAGATTTACTATTGATCATTTCAAAGGTTTGGTCCTAGCAATTTGCATTGGTTGCCAATATCCTTTTATTATAAGTTTACATTGCTAAACCAAAGAAACTTATTGCACATGTTCCTAAGCATCAATGGTTTTCTATTTTGCCTCTAAGTGCGTGCTAGAAGAATTTTACAATAAACTTTCAACTGCTGACGAATTGCTAGATTTTGATCTACCTACTCTTGGTGCTGCTACCTAATACTTTTAAGTTTTGTTTTACTAAGATGTTTATTTTTATTGAAGTTAGTAATCACGTGGTGTTGGAAAAAGTGCCCAGAAGTACTTGAGTTTCCTCTTCATTGTACTTGCTTATTTCTGTTTATTAAGCAGGGGTTGTTTGGAAAATTTTCATTGTTGAATGTATGCTTGAAATGTGTTTGGTTCCTTTTGCTTTGACAGAGAAGGAAAGATAATTATATTCATCATTATATCAAATTTATGAGAACATTAAACTTTCTAAATAGTTCTACAGTTGAAGCGGATGGTATTGGCAGTTATAACCACTGAGAGGAATTACTGTGATGTTTGTTAATTTGGAAAAAAAAAAAAACTTTGCTGGCAAAGGCATCCATGCATTTAACTATTTGGTTCCTTATCTGCAATTCAGTACCACCTAATATGATAAAGTAGAACACTAAGTCCGTTAATGGAGTGTGGATTAACTGACGCTTATCTTGTCCCCAACTGTCATTGCAGCAATATATGGCACATCTTCTTTCTGAAGGACAACTTGATGGAAGTGGCTAGATCAATTTCAGGTACTGTTCTGTCACCTGTTAACTGGGAGGAAAAGTCCACGTACGTGATAATGTAGCCGAAGTCTAGGCAAAAGTTAGGTTATTGAACATTGAAGACGAAAGGCAGTTGTATCTTGTTGTAGGGCTTGTTAGACGACACCCTTGTTTGATATAGGCTGTTTCCGTCCTGGTATTCAATGTAACTTGTAGACTTTTGGTGTGAATTTCTATTTAGTTTATTGCGTCACTTGCAGTGTTATTGCCTCGGACAAATTTACGGTGCATTACCAAGAAGCCCAATCAGTGTAAGGTTTCTGTTGTCTTATCTTCAGCATGAAATAGGAAAAACAGAGACAGGAAACCACACCTTAGATACTATGATTTCTTTCCCCACCCCACAAGCGTTTTCACCAATTGAGCGTAGACCATATGCCGCCACTGTCTAAGTTAATCTGTTGGACTTATTCTAGGGCGAAGATTTATGTCTAAACCATCGCCCTTGTTCTACACCATTTGAAGCTTGTTTTGTTTCTTCCTAATTTACTGAAGTATTTGTCAACTTGTGGGAAATAGAGTGAATTTGGTGAAGAAACCTAACCTCTTGCAAAATGCGAGAAGCTAATTCACCAGTATATTCGTACCTCCTTTTATGGTGTTACATGCTTTGCAGATGCACGATCACAAGAAAATAAAATTTGAATCACGATAATCGATGTGTCCGTAGTTTTTGAGTTGCAAGACATTGGGGGAACGAAATTCTCTGTACTCACTAGCCTGTACTAACTCTATTTTACGCGATCTCATCTATACATTTTGCTAGGTCCCACATATTTATGTGGATGAGATTGCGTAGAACAGAGTTAGTACAAGCTAGTGGGTACAGAGGATTTGATCCCGACATTAGGTTAGGCTATTTTTTGGTATGGAGACAAAAAAATCCAGTTTTATGCAAAAGTTGATATGTGCATGATAAGAGATCAAATCCTCTATGTTTATAATTATGTGCCAATTATGTTCTAGACAATCTTATTTATATAAATATATAAGAGCTAAAAAAATATGTAAGTGGGATCGTCTAAAATAAAGTTCATAGAGAGTTATTGTCACAAAAATCTAGTTCCATGATAACCCCTAGGGTGGCAAGACTGTGAGTTTCTCTCACCCTAGGGGTGATTTGCGCTCTCACTAGGCGACTTGTATGTCTAACCTCTCTCCATCAGATTCCTTCTTGATTAAATCACCACTTATTTCGGTTTCTTCTATTGAATTTTTATGTTGGCTAATCCATCATTTGGGCTTCGATTCTTGTGGATTTTCAATGGATTTGCAAAGTTTATTGAGGGGTTTTCAATTGCCACCAGACTGGAAATAAATGTAAAATGAGATACAAAGGCAATCGTCGGAAGTCGCCAAAAAATGGTTTGGGAACTAGATTCTGAAATGCAAAGAAAAAGCCATGATAGTGTGGGAAGGTTGGAGGCAGAATCATGTCTAGATTTGGTAAAGGGGGCATATCTGCAGGTGTAGGCTGTGTAGTTTCGGTTGATGCAAAAAAGGGATTGGGGGTGGGCAATGTTGCATCGATTTTAGATGCTAGAATAGGATTTGCAGAAGGTAAGCGAACAAATTGGGTGCCATATGAGAGGGTTGGTCGTGCGGACTGTGATGAAGCAGTGGGTGTAGGTAAGGATATGCACACTAGTGATGATGCAATAGTTGGGGCTGGAAGGGGCTTCGGTGTGGGCTGTAGGGCAATAGTGGGAGTAGGCGAAGTTTTGGAGGAGGAAGATAATACATCCATGGAGGAAGGTGATGATGCTATATTTGAATTTGAAACTGACGAAATGGATTCAACATCTTTGGAAGAGAAGGGAGAGAAAGATAGCAATGCAATGAAGGTGTTTGATGAATTACCTGACTTACAAAAAAGAGGTACACGTGAGGTGGTGGTTGAGCAAAGATCAAACCCTTCAAAACCATCATCCGTTTGCTTCTTCAAGAACAACCGTGAGTTAAAGAAAAAGGATTCAATTGGAATTTATGGAGGTTAGTGATAAAGTGACTATGGATCTTGATGATATAGTACCTATTGAGAAAGAGTGGGGCTTTTGTCTTATGGGTTGCTTTATAGGAAGATTCTCGAGGTTGAAAGCGATCAAGGTATTGATAACTAAATGGAATGTCAAGTGTAAAATATTACCATATGATCAAGGATGGGTTATTTTCCAATTTGACAATGATGAAGACCGTACCAATGTGCTTGTGGGAGGACCATACACGATATTTAGAAAAACACTCTTGCTTAAACGACTGTCATATGGATTTTTCTTTAATTATAAGGAATTTATGGAGGTACAAATTTGGGTGCAATTGCCAAATGTGCCTCCTGAATTATGGAATGCAAAGGGATTGGGAAAATTAGGATCACGTGTGGGAAAACCAATATGTACGGACAAAGTCACAAGAATGAAATCTCGGATTGGTTTTGTGAGAATCCTTGTAGAACTCGATGTATCAAAAAAACCCGTGACCTCGTTTGAAGTTAAATTACCAGGGGAAGTATGCTATTTGCATAAGGTGGTGCATGAGACCTTTCCAAATTACTGTTGTTTTTGCAAAAAATTTGGACATAATCCCTTTAATTGTAAGATTATTGTAAAGGAAAAGAGGAAGGAGATGAAGACTGCTAGAAATGAGAGTGACAAGCAAGGGGTGATCGTGAAGGAAGGGCAAACTGTTGGGCTGGAAAAAGGAGTGGAGGATGTTACGGGTTTGGTCCAGCAACGCATATAACTAAGCGATGCCAGGCTGAGCTCTAGAGGGAAACAGGGGCAATCAGAAGAGGGTGAGATGCCCTAAGCACAGGTGAGGTAGCATTGTAGATAAGCATGGGTGAGGGACTTGTGCACCACACCGGTGCAGACAAGGAAGTAGCGTGCCCAAGAGCTGCTGGGGCAATAGTGCAGGCCAGTGTGACCAACATTACAGAGCGCTCCAGCACAAGTGAGGGAACATTGCAACCCACTACTAGCAAGACACTAATATGCAATGCAGCCCTTAGGGTAGTGATGAGAAGGTAAATAAACAAGAGGTGGATGTGGCCAAGGACAACCAATAGCAAATGATGAGCAATTGTAGGAGTGTGAAAAATAATAAAGGTAAAGAAAGTATGATATATACTAACAATCGTTTGAAGCAAAAGATTGGTTATGGTAATCATGTTATATGTGATCAAGGTGTGGTTATTCGAGAAAATACTTATGGAAACGGAAACATGGATGTGGTTAAAAGGCTTAGAGGAGACCAATCCTCTATAGGTGATAAATGAGGTTCTTATGTTGGAATATTCGAGGTTTTAATAAGGCCTCGAGATAAAATTGTGTTGTTGATTTTCTTAGACAACACGATTCTCATTTTTGTTGTGTTATTGAAACAAAATTGTCATGGGATAAACTTAATTTAGTTATGAAGAATAGGTTCCCAGGGTGGAAGCATTTTCACAATTTTGATGTTATAGTTGGGGGGAGTATGATCATTATGTGGAATCCTTTATTTGTTCGATGTGATATGTTAGATGTTGGAGAACAACATATACATTGCCATATTTAGTGCCTTGTATCTCAGACTGTATTTATCTCAACATTTGTTTATAGATTGTATAGCGTTACGAAAAAGAGAGAGTTGTGGCAACATTTGATGGGTTTTGGAGAAGCCATGACCTTGCCTTGGTCCATCATGGGAGATTTCAATTGTGTTTGCTCGGCAAGTGAGAGACCTGGATGTAAACCACCATTAGCTTATTTGCTTAAGGATTTGCTTGACTTGTGTGCACTTGGGTTAGAGAATGCACCTTCTAGGGGAGAATTCTTCACTTGGCATAAGAATAATCTTCGAGTTAAACTTGATCGAGTTCTTATTAATCAGAATTGGGGGAATACTCGTTTATCTTACAATGCGAAGTTCTTAGATATGACCACAAAATCTGATCATTGTCCAGTTGTGGTGGATTCCATCCGGCCTAATTATAAAGATACTAAGCCTTTTAAGTTTTTTTAATATGTGGATTGCTCACCCAAACTTTGAGACTATCATTGCTAGTAGTTGGGATAAAGATGTTGATGGATGTGCTCAATATATTTTGTGTTCGAAATTGAAATCTCTTAAGTATCCTTTGAAATCACTTAACTCCAATGCTTTTGGCCATATTTCTTCGAGAGCTAAAGATGCTAAGGTAAGCTTTGAATATGCTTATAATGCTTGGCTTAACAATCCTATTGATTTGGGTCTTCTGAAGCTTGCCAAAAAGAAGAGAAAAGAGAAAATTTTTTTATTGGAGGCTGACAAGCATTTCTACCAACAAAAAGCAAAGTGTACTCATATTATAGAATCCGATAGGTGCACAAGATACTTTCATGCGGTGGCAAAGAGAAAGGGCTTGAAAATTTCTATTTCTCATATTATTAGAGATGATGGCACTCCAACTAGTTCGATTGAAGAAGTTGCTACCTGTTTGTGGATTTCTTTAAAAGGTTATTTGGCACCTTAGTTACCTTTAACAGAATGAAAGAGATGTATTGTTAAATAGGCCGAAAGTTTATGTATCTGCTTGTGAGGCTTTGCTTGCTCCGGTTTTAGAGGATGAAATCAAAAGGACACTTCTTGACATTGGGGATGATAAAGCACAGGGTCCGGATGGCTTTACATCGACGTTCTTCAAAAAGCAATGGCATATTGTGGGAAGGGACTTTGTTGTAGCAATCAAGGAGTTCTTTGAAAATGGTAAACTTCTTAAGCAAACTAATCATACCATCATTGCCTTAATGCCCAAAACCAAAAATGACTCGAAGGTGATAGATTTTAGGCCTATTGCTTGCACTAATGTATTACAAAAATATTGGTTGAAGGAATTTCTCCTTTACTTGGATCTTTGGTTGATCTGGCCTAAGCTACTTTTGTGTGGGGAAGAATTATAGTGGATAATGTCTTTTGAGCACAGGAGTTGGTTAGAGGCTATGTTGGCCCCGAGTCTCGATTCTTATTTCACGGCGACAAGACGCCAAAATTGGGGGACTTTTTAATATACTTTATATATATATATGTATAGTCTACAATTGTTGGATTCAGGTCTTTCAATATAGGTTTACATATATATAACACCAAGATAAAATTAAAAACAAATAAACAAACAAACAAACATTTGAGAATGCACGGCTGTGCATTTCTCACGGCCATGCATTAGAAAATACACGGCTAAAGAAACAAAGAGTTGCAATCGTGCACTTTTGATGAACAGTAGCGGTTCGTCGCGATCGCGATCATGCACATGAAATTTTTT
>JANZXP010074279.1:0-10466 GCA_027576715.1 Erythroxylum flavicans
ATTTTCATCTTTTTTCTTTTTAATATACCTCATCATAACCTACCCAATGAATTCCTATTGCAAATCCTCTACACTAGAGTTAATTCACCCACAAGGAGCAGCATAGACATAGCCACTGAAGGATCATTCATAAGGAAAACAGTTGAAGCAGCACACGATCTGTTAAAAGATATGGCATACACTAGTTGTCTTTGGAAATCAGAACGAAGTAGAAAGTAGTCAACCTTTTAGGACACAAGATGAATGATTTTTGCTGCAAATTCATTGTCAACATTGCAGGTTGAGATTGACAACCTAACCAAGCAATTGAATAGTCTGAAAGCTCTTCCTCTCCAATCACAGCAATGCAATATGAATATTAGTCATGTGAACAAGAGAGTTATATTACAGCTGATTGTTTCTCAGGGGACAACAACAACGTGGAGCAATTCAACTTTACTAGAGCACAAGTTAGTCAGGGAGATAGCAATCCTTATTACAGCACATACCGGTTGGGTGACATAACCACCTAAATTTTCATTGGTCTAATAATACTAAAATTTAGTTTAGAAATCAAGGGTCACATGGATATCAACAGGATAAACACAATAACTATAATTCCAAACTGAACAAGATTATAGACAAGCTCATAAGTATGGGTAAGGCCCAGAAGAGGTTAGAAGAGCAAATTGACCTAGTAACAAGGACTTATGCATCTTTTATTCTCTGCCTGGAGATTCAAATGGAACAGCTTTCCAATGTGTTCTCTACAAAAAGTGTGGGAAGTCTTTCGAGCAACATAGAAGTATATCCAAAAGAGCAAGTTAAGGCTATCATACTTAGGAGTGGGAAAAAGTTAGGAGAACTAACAAATAGACTAGTTGAAACTCACTTTATAGAAGACCAAGAGAAACAGAAAAAAAATGAAGAAAAGAATGAGGACCCTCCCTATGTTCCTCCTTCGCCTTACCCATTAAGAATGCCATTCATAAGAGTTAACGATGTCGAATCTTCAAATGAGCATAAGGATGAAGAACAGATGACAACGGACATTGAGTTTGAAGAAGTTATGAAAGTCTCTATTCGTGAAGTAAAAGATGAAGAAGAAAAGGGAGTGACTAAGGAAGAACAAGAGCAGCTCACCCTTTTACCAAATAAACTGCTAAACTTAATAGAAGATTCAGGGAGTTTTGTTATTTCCTATTTTATTAACAGTTTGTTAGTGAAAAGGACATTACTGAAATTAATTGGTTTTCTCAACTTTATCAATATTATCCTTCTAATCATTTTATAATTTGTAGCTTACTCACAGGCTACAAAATTGATGTTGAACAAGAAGGGTGGAAGCAATCCATTCATAATTGATCCTAGCTGAGCTTCCAAGGATGTAAGGTCAAGTTAATGACCCTAAATTAGCACGTTTAGTATTTAGATTTAAATTGTTGTGTAGTTAGGTTTGTTTTAAATTCTAAAGTAAGTTTTGAATGATTTGGAATGGTTTGGATTGCTAATTATTTTACTCTCTTGAATCACTTATAAGATAGGGAAACGCTCTCGATGTCAAGTAGATTTGGTCTCAACACTATCACCATCACCATCACCACCTCCATCACCATAAATGATTTCGTGTTCTAACCCTTTTCTTTTCATTTTTGTTAGTATTTTTTCTTATGTTTTTTGTATATTGAGTTTTATTTCCCCTGGTATGTTTGTGCACCCTTCTCACATTGAGGACAACGTGTTGTTTAAGCGTGGGGAGGGTTGTGTGATTTTAACTTCAGTGTGAATTTTTCATATTGTAGGATAGTTTGTTTAGGTTGCATGATGTGAATTGTATGAATGCATCAATGGCTAGGACTTAACGGGATAAAATTGGCCCTAAACATAGTCATTTAGGTTGTGAAGAATTATTAGCTTATGAAATTAGTGACCTAAGTTACTAGGGCTAAATATGTTGGTTAATTAGGATACGATGTTAGTCGATTCACCCTAAAAATTTGCCATACTCATTTATAATTTTAGGCCAATCAAATAAGTGGCATTATTAGTACATTTTCATAAGAATGATTAGCTAAAGCAATAAGGTAGGAAAAAATTTTAAAAAAGATTTGTATAATTTTTAACTAAAATAACTATTCCACTGGCCTTTGCGTTATGAATAGAGTTAGTAGCCAATTGAGAATGTGATGTAGCTGAATAACCGGATCGACACGTATCACAAATGTGTGCCTTCATTTAAAAAGGCTATAATGACATTCCAACCAAGCAGCTTAATAACAACACGACTTAGTTGAGTAACTGGATCGACATTCGTCACAAATGTTTGCCTCCGCGTAAAAGACTAGGTTCATGTCCTTAAAGACAAATCAACAAAAAGAATGTTTTCGAATTAAAACCTACCAAACTTATTAGTAACTTGGTTTTTTATGAAAATGTATTAAGGAATAGCTAAACTTTTGTTTTGACTGAATCATTATCAATGTGTGTGTGCAAGTGATAGGGGTGAATAGACTCAACATTAAAATTTTGATTAGTTTGTATACTGAGTCTAAGGTGCTTAGACGTGGATTTCGCATGTTAATAATTTGGAACAACTTGAATGATTGTGTTTAGAGTTAAATTATTTCGTGAAGTTGAAGTCGTTGTATTGTGTGTTTTATGCTCTGTGTTATTTGCTTGAGTACAAGCAAACGTTTAAGTGTGGGGATGTTGATAAGTGTAAATTGCATCTTGTTTTAAGGCATAGTTTGATATGTGTTTAGCTATTAATTCAATCATTTAGTATATGTTTAGGTTAAAATTGTGTTAGTTTGTTAATTATTTGTGTTTTAAGTGTTTTAGGGGTTAGTACAAGTTTGTGAGCTCAAATATTATGTTTATGAGGTACCTTGATGTGTTTGATACTGTTTCAGGGTCAATATTGAAGAACGAAGGAGTTTCAGACGACATTTGTACCAAAACAACAGCCCACGATCGTGGCTTGCGTCGGGTAAATGTGGAACCACTTCTAAACTTCACATTTTGAGGGATATTTTAGACATTTTGGACCTTGGAAAAACCTTAGTTCAACCCTAAACACAAACGAACATAAATAGAACAACAAGAACAGAAAGAGAGAGCTTTTTGCATCAGCCAAATTTCGAACCCTAGAGAGAGCTTATCGAGAGATTGAGAAAGGTCGAAGGAAGAGAGACCTGGAGAAGAAGTCACGCAAAGTACTTCCCATAACATGAGGTTTCCTGTCGTTGTTGTGTCTGCCATTCCGTTCCAATCGTATTTTCCAATTTATTTTCAATTTACTGATGTATAGAATTGAGATAATTGTTGAAAATAGGATTTGCTGAATGTTGAGTTATGTCTATACTCACCTCTGGGATTTTGTCTTTGATATTACTGAAAGTTGATTGTTTGTATTTTTATTGAGTTTTTTTGATTCAATTTCATTTCTTAATAATTCGGTAATAAACTAAAAGGGTGAATCGAGTGAAAATCATGGGCTAACGAGAGTTAGGTAGTTTGATAGATTAAGAATTGAATCAAATAGGTAAATTTGTGTAACAAGAGATAGTACATAGGTTTTCGGTAGGTTATTGGACAAATTCATAACTAATTAAGGTTTTGGGTCAATTGGAAATCGAGAGATTACAATTCCATAATCCAATTAGGGTTTATCAATTAGGGTTAAAGATTATAACTCGAGAGAGAGTAATCCACCCTAGGATCATCTAGACCCGGTAATTCGGTAATTTCCTAATCAATTAGGTTTTCATTAAGGTTAGATTAAAACCCCATTTCTCTCAATTGGTAGTTCCTAGGTTGATTCTTGACTGGGTTGTGCAAATTGCTAACTTATTTATAATTTCTGAATTTAATTCTTGAGATTGATTTTTGATTCAATAATGTTTCGCCTAGTTGTTTATTTTAATTATTTACGAATTTGATTTAAGCCTTAGATCTTAGGATTAAATTACTCCTCCTTGTGGAATCGATACCTTAAGTACTACATGAATGACTCGTGCACTTGCAGTATTATCGAGGTTAAAAATATTAAAACTTTATCATATAGAAACCTGCAATCATAAGCCAAAATTTACGTTTTTAAGTGAATAAGGCCTTATTAAGACTTGCTCCTTAATAATTCCGTTCATATCTTGATAAATCTGATTGCTTCCTTAATTTAAGAGATATCTATATTCAAGATTGATTTATATCTTCAAATTAAGGATTCCCTTTCTTATTTAGGTCTTTCCTACTTAGGTATGAAATAGGAATAGGTAAGAAAACCTTTCCTTATAGGATTATGATATTACGATGCCTATTTAAAGGGTTATCTGATGTATTACGATATCATCATCACCATTAATAAAAATTGAGTTATTTTCTAACAAGCTTTGGTCATTCTTTTAAGTTATTAGTGGAATATAAATTTAACTTATCAAGGGAGTGATCAACCTTTGTGGTGTCTTAGGATTAGAGTTTTAAGGACTTAACTTCCTTAAGGTTCTAATCTGATAATTCAACTTGCTTTCTAGGATTCTGGGCACATATAACAAATGGATCAAAAGTTTCTAGGATAGGTCGCCTATTGGGTTCATATCAGCCATTATATATGCAAATTGTTGAGAACAGAGATAGTCAATTGCAATATACCTCTATAAGACAAAAACTTGTTGCTCCAGTTTGAAATTTTCTTATAAATGGTGTCAATAAGTGGGCATTTCACTTCCTTGTGTTTCCTTGTGGAGAATGGAACTCCCAAGAATGTAAGAGGTATTTACTAGATAGTGAGTCCCAAGTCATTTATTAAAATTGATGAGTCTTCTCTATTATGCTTAGACAGATAAGCAGAACTCTTCATTGGATTAAACTTTAAGCCTAAAATTTCTTTAAACCTTTGTAGAGATCTTAAAAGAGCCCCAATTGAAGTAGATTCATTAACACTGAGCATAAGTAAGTCATCTATAAATGATAAATAGGTAATGTTGATATCAACACATTGATAGTGATATTTAAAGCCTTGATTCTCAGCTATGCATAGTTGAATCATTCTATAGAGGACTTTCATAGTTATAGCAAAGAGGTAGGGAGATAGGGGATCTCCCTACCTTAACCCATTTGAAGCTTTGAAGAGTTGAGTAGGTTCACAATTCTATAAAACAAAATAAGTGACATAAGTGATGCAAGCTTGGATCTGCTTGATGAATTTCCTAGAATAGCTAAATGCATAGAGTGAGTTGATAATGAATCTACATTCCACTGTCTCAAAGGCTTTTGTAAGTCAATTGTTAATGTACAACTCCAGATTTGTTGCTTAGTATTATAGTCCTTGAATATTTATTGTGCTAACATTATATTATCCCCAATGCTTCTTCTAAGAACATAAGCTCCTTGACAAGGATTGATCATTTTTGGAAATGTGATCTTTAACCTATTTGCTAAGATTTTTTAAATGATTTTGTACACCATATTACAATAAGCAATTGGTCTATAATCATTGAGACATGGGCTTAAGGGACTTAGTAACTAAAACAAGATAACTTTTGTTAATTTCATTAAATAATTTACCCTACACTTACAATTGAAGGCCTAAGAATATTCCATTTTTCCTTCAAAAACCTGTCGTTAAAGTCATCTAGACCTGGGAACTTGTCTATATGAAAGGAGAACATGACTAAATTAAATTGTTGTTAATGTCTTTAAGAGAAACTATTTTATTTCTATTCCTCCTCCCTTGGATCACACTGAAAACGAATTTTTAATTTCTATCTCCTATCTCAATCCATTGAATTCTAGACTTCTTCTTCAGTTGAGATATGTAGTCTTTAAGAGTTATAAAGTACTTCCTCAAATTAGCTTTTCCCTATTCAATAAGAGTAGAGTCTATAGGATTGGTAGCTAATTGCTTCTGAGTTTTAAACAGATCTTCTATAGCATACAACTTGTCAATTTTCAGTAGATTTGTATTGTAGTTTAGTAATGCAATGCAATCTACTTTCACAACTTTTAAAATTTGGAGACATTAGAAAGTGCCCCTAGAAGTTCTTCTCTACTGTACCTAAAAAGATGGAGTTGATTTGAGGGTGTTTTAGAAGAGAGTTAAAGAATCTGAAAGGAGACCTCCTTCTAGCTGTCTTGTTATTTATTGACGCCTTTATAGGTAAATGTTTTGAAAAGAACCAAGCATCTATCTAGTTTCTTTTGCAAGAATCTATCACCTTTTTGATGGTTACTCCATGTAAATAAAGGACCCTAATATTTGAGATCTACAAGTCCCAATAAGGAAGTTAATACATTTAATTCTTTAATATCTGCATAATTAGTTTCCCTTCCTCTATAGGATTTCAAATGTGATAGTAAGCAATTAAAATCACTTAATCCATGGAGTTGAGATATTCATCCCAATATCCTTCAAATCATTCCACAATCTGACCCTCTGATATTCCTAATTAGCCGCGTAGACCACTGTAATTGTTATTGGAATATCACAAGCTTTAAGAGTTAACTCACAATGTATCAACTAGTCTGTACAAAACCATTTAAAGAGAAGGATGTGAGCTGGATTAATAGAGACTATTACCCTCCTATTAGGGTGCTTAAAGTGGTTACTTAAAGTAATCCAATTAGTTTGGGGAAACTTCAATCCCTTTAGAAAAACCTCTTCCTTTATTTTGGTCTCCACCAGACCATCAAAATAAGGTTATGTAGCTCCAAGGTAATACTTAAAAGCTAGCTATTTATTTGGACAATTTAGGGAGCGGTTGGTTCGCATGGAGGAATAGTAATAGGAATAGGAATAAATATAGTGAGGAATAGAAATAGATATTATCATCATAATTATAATGGTTGGTTAAGAGGAAGGAATGATTAATATTATCATTGACAATGGTTGGTTTGGAGAAAATATTGAGAAATAAAATTTTATTATATTTTAATTAATTATATTGTAATTAATTAATTACAATATATTGAATTAATTATAATATTTTAATTAATGAATGAATTATATTTTAATTAATTTTATTGTAAATAAATAAATAATTAATTATTAATAATATTTTAATTAAATATATTGTAATTAATTATATTGTAATTAATTTATTATATTTTAATTAACTAACTAATTACAATATTTTAATTAATGAATGAATTATATTTTAACTAATTATATTTTAATTAATTAGTTAATAGTAATATTCTAATTAATTATGTTGTAACTAATTATATTTTAATTTATTTATTACAATATTTTAATTAATTAATAATTATATTTTAATTAGATATATTTTAGTTAATTATAATGTAATTAATTGATTAATATTATTATTTTAAAATTATATTTTAATTAATTATATTTTAATTAATTAAAATAATTTATTATATTATATTATTTCAATTATTTATATTTTAATTAATTAATTAATTACAATATTTAAATTAATGAATGAATTATATTGTAATTAATTAATTATATTTTAATTAATTATATTGTAATTAATTAATTAGAATTAAAAACATTTTTTTTAAAAAGCCACTACTAAGAAATGAGTTTCATTCATCTACTAAATGGAGGCTATATAGGATTTCCCACAAGTAGGATATCAAACTATTGCCCCTATAATGATAATCAATAACCAACCACTCATTTTTCATTCCTTACCCATTATCCCCTTCCCAAACTCATCAATCAGCATCCCCATCCACATACATTCCATATTGTGCAGATCATTAGGAGTTTTTGGATTTAATCCTCCTCTTAGATTTTCAATTGAGGAATCCTAGTTTATGCCATTCTTCATTTTGATTTTTAGTTGTATTGATCACTTTAGCATTTCCACTTGAGACCAGTTCCTTAATACAACTTGGATTAGTGTAATCAATGGTTACCTCCCCTCTTAATACCTCTTTTCCTTTATTTTCCCCCTAGAAGTCCCATTATCTACTTATTACTTCCTATAGCTGAGTTTAGAGCTAGGTTAGTTCCTTCTTCAGCTTGCTTAGTGTTTCCTAGATTGTCAGACAGTTCCTTATTCCTTTCTTCATTATTCTCACCTCTTGCATCAAGAACTTCAGTGTTACTCTTTGGAAGTTCCACTAGCTTTTCTTCATATCCTCTACTTGAGTTTAACTCTTCAAATTGCTTAATGGTTCCTAGATTGCTGGATGATTCATTATTCTCACCTCTTACTTCAGTACTACTCCTCTTAGGGATACATATTTTTATAGTTTCTTTCATGTGAGGTTTCCAAGGATATAACAAGTAACTCAATCTTTTAAAGGATCAATATTCTAGAGGTGTCTTATAGAAGTTAACCCATATAGGAATGGTTTTAATTTATGTTCTGTCGAGTTTAAAACCAAGTTCCCATTTCTTTAAAAAAAAAAGGCTTACTTTGTATATGTCAGGGTCCTATATCCATCCCCTTTCTAACCATTTCTTCATAGGAGAATCGAAAGATGAATAGATCATCTTTAGTTATCAACATGGTTTAGAGTCCCCACTTTTTCCAGTTCATATTAGTCCAATGTTACATACTTGGAAAAGCCATCCTTTTCTCCAGAAAATAGCCAAACAAGGATGCCTTCCATTTGGTTGCACCACTCTGTAATACTTCAACAGGTGGAGGATAGGATGCTTTTTTATACCCGAGATAAATTGAAGCTTACCAAAGGAGTTAATATCTCCAACCACACGACTCCATGTCTATTTTTTTATCTTCTACGGTAAGGGGTTATGTTGTTGTGAAGAAGAGAGAGAAGGGAACTCCTCATATTCCAAAATATAGTTAGGGAGAGCTTTAATAGGAGCAGAAGAAAGGGGTGTTCCAGATGATATTTTACTAATAATGATAAACTGTTAGGACCTAGGTAAGAGGGAATTAAAGGCGGGCATCCTGAAAAGGAAATAAACCTAGTTTAGATAGGATGAAGGAATTTGTAAGTGTTTAGAAGAGAAGAAAATGAGTTGAAGATGATGAGTAGGAGGGAGTGAATGTCTTTAGAGGACTACAAAATTTCTTGACCTTCTTTGTATGATAAAGAAACTACTCTAGTTTCATCGAAGTGGAGTGGTCATTCATAACCTAGGACAAAAAATTTCTAAAAGGTTAACCTAAAGTGTTGGCAGAACCACTAGAAGTAACAATGAATTTGTTAACTAATAAGCACGTGTCAACTAAAGAGGAAGAGGAAAAAAGGTCTCTATTGAGGGCTAAGCTAGAGATTGATGGCATACAAGAAGGAAGTGCTAATAAATTGATAGAAATATTAAGTTACAAAAAAGGAGCCAACTATATGGCCAAATGAAATTTTTATTGGTTTATATTTTAAATTATATTCCATATTATAATTTAGAATACACAAAATAGAAGTTCAATTTCTCTTAACTCAAGTTCCCAACATTATCCTTAATAAGAAAAGCTTATTGATGGAGAAATATCTTTTTATAATAACACCTTAATCTATATATAACTATTTCCTCTATCATAATCATCATTTTGATAAAGAACTTACATAGTAAACCGTCAAACTTCCTTTCTCTATTATCTCAATATTTTCATGAATACATCTCGCTAAATACTATATTGAACTGAAATTAAGAGTTTTTGTTTAAAAAATAGGTGAAATGGCAAAAAGCTTGTAAACCTAAGGAGGAGGGTGTTATGGGCATTAGACTAGCTAGAACCATCAACAAGGTGTTAATGGCAAAAAGGATTTGAAGAATATTTGATGATAAAGCTATTTGGATTAAATGGATAAACATGCATTTCCTAAAAGGCGATAGTTTATGGCAAAAAAGGCCTTTACAGGCACTTTATAGACCTTAGTGCAAATTTTCAAGCTCAGGGATAACTTAATGAAAAAGATCATGACTATAATTGGGAATGGAGAGCGAATATGCTTCTGGCATGACAGTTAGAATAAGCTTAGTTCACTTGAGCTAATTTCATAACTTTGACAGACGAGACCTGCAACATCCCACTATCACAAGGTGCATAACCAAACATTCAAGAATATTCAAGTACATATCTGATGATAATGGCATGTTAGAGTAAAAACAAATCCAACTTATACATCGCATCATCTAACATAATCAGAAGGCATCAAATTTTAAAACTATTCATTGCATTCATTCATAAAGTCTACACTGTTTCCATTAGACGAATATTTACAAAACCTCATACAGGTTCTAGCAAAAACTACAAAATAAAGCTATAACTCTCTGACGTCGGCTGACAGACCTCTGAGTTATAATTTAGTCTAAAACGTTGTTCTAATCTAGAACAAACACTAAGTCTCATTTCTCGTACCTGAAAAATTGCGTTGCAATTTTTATGAGTTTTGCGAACTCAATTAGTGAACCATCATTGATGATTTCACCGGATTCACATACACGAATCACATATTTCATAGTTATTCATACAGAACATGAATATTTCAAATACTCACACTGTCATGGCACATCATTTCATCAATGCGAATTAGATCAT
>JANZXP010074300.1:0-10466 GCA_027576715.1 Erythroxylum flavicans
AAGTGTTTGATAAATTAAGAATGTGGAAATATGTGTTTCATGATGCATTGTGAATTTTTCAATGGTTTTGCTTGTTATTGCTTATAAAATTGTTAACCACGAGCTTTAAGCTCACCCCCCCCCATTCTGTCCTATCTTCAGGTGATGAGCAAGAGATCAAGTGATCGAGCATAAGGGCGTTACTTCGGATTATGCTTATCTTGTATTTTAAATTAGTTTTTGTAAAACAAGGCTTTTGTTGCATTTTGAGCAATTATACTTTGTGTAAAATGTGTATTTTTGAACTATGACGTATTGTGGCTTGAAATGCCCATTAAAACTTTGTAAAACTCTTGTCTTTTGATGATAATGAAATGTTATTGTGTTTTTGCTCATGACTCTCAAAGTTTATAGATTGCATTTTCAAGCATTCATAAGGGTAAAATTTTGTGTTTTGAATTCTAGGGCAAATCTGTATTGATCTAGGCTGAATTAGATAGCGTATTGTAGATCTTTTTCTTAGCTTTCCAACAATATAAACTTTGGAATTGTTTGACTTTGGACGCAATAGATACAGCCTTCAAACGAAGCACCAGATGAAGCATAGGTATTAGATAAAGCATCAGATGAAGAGATTTTGACCCTCTAGATGACAAAATTTTTCTTCAAGGTCTTCACAAAAGTTGTAGATCTTTTTCTTAGCTTTCCAACGATATAAAGTTTGGAATTTTTGACCTCGTACGCAAAAGATATGGCCTTTAGACAAAGCATAGGTATCAGATAAAGTGTCAGACAAAGCAATTTTGATCCTCTAGATGACAAAATTTTTCTTCAAGGTCTTCATAAAAGTTGTACATTTTTTTCTTATTTCTAACGATATAAAGTTTGGAACTTTTAGAGCTTGGATACAAAAGATATGGCCTTTATACGAAGCATAGGTACCAGATAAAGCATCAGACGAAGCGATTTTGACCCTCTAGATGACAAAATGTTTCTTTAAAGTATTTACGAAAGTTGTAGATCTTAAAGTCCTTTTCAAAGCCATCCTAAAATGACCAAAATTTGATATCTCTAGTGAAAGTTATGCCAATTTTCCGAAGATAGGTACAATATGATTGAGGACATAATTAGGTTTAACTCTTTTGGCCATAACTTCATCACCCGATCTTCAAATGAAGTGATTATTAAACTAATAGATTCCTAACACATTTCTATACATCTCCATAAATTTTTGGTATCCATTAGGGTTGATTCGAAAAATGTTGATGGAGAGAAGGTTAGGGAAGCGACCGAAAGAGCATGAATTGATTGTTTTACCGAACATAAATCATATCTTAACTCTAGAGACATAGAGCTACAATTGTTCTGAAGAAATCAATTTGAGATTCCACTATCAAAACTAGTTTTGGCTAGAGAGATCCTATGGAAATAACCTACGGGGTAATTCACACGCTCACGCTTTCATGACATTCAGATAGTTAGGCTCCAGAAACGGGGTTCAGCATGATGCTCGTCTCAAGCAAAAGGAATTCAAAGTAGTGGACACCGTTTTACTATATAATTCCTAGTTAAGGTTGTTTTCAAGGAAGTTGAAGTCTAGATGGAGTGGACCATTCACGGTGATTCAAGTTTTCGATCATGGAGCTCTCCAATTGGAAAATGCTAATAAAGAGACTTTTAAGGTCAATGGGCACCGGTGCAAGCTATACTTTGGAGGAGCACTTCCTACAGATAAGGAAGTGATTTCCTTGTCTTCGGCTACTTAAAAATGCCTCCTGAATTAAACATCAAGCTAGGACCATAAACTCGCAAGTAGTTAGATTTTGTTTCAAAATGTTAGTGATAGTAGTTTTATTTTCAATAAATTGTCAGTATTTCGAAGCTCAGGGTATTCAATTACCACCTCCCAGACCATCAGCACCCCCATCTCCTTAGGATCCAAATCTAACCCAAAAAAGTTTTTCTCCAATTCCATTTTGTTTTGTGCTGTTTATTTTTCTGTAATTTTTAGTTTTCTTTTTATTTTTATCGTTAATTTTATCTGTTCGTTGTTATTTTAAATTTCTATTTTCAGATTTCGTTTTGTGTATGTGTCATGTGTGTTTCCTTCTCACATTGAGGACAATGTGTTGTTCAAGTGTGGGAAGTGATTATGTGATTTTCTTTTGTATGTGAATTTTGCATACTATATGATAATATTAGGTTGCATGGTGTGAAGTGTGTGAATGCATCAATGGCTCAAATTGAGTGTTTTTTTTTTAATTTTGGACATGGTCTATTAGGTAGTGAACAATTATTAGCCTGTGAAATTAGTAAATTAGGGGGCCTTTGGATAAATATACAGCCTAATTAGGACTTAGTGTAAATTTAGCACTTTATAGATTGTCACATTCATTCATAATTTGAGGCCTTTTAGGTTAAGTAGCTTAACTAATATTTTTTATGGAAACAAATAGCTAAAAGCAACAAGGTAGGCAATAAAAAAAGGGATAAATGTTTAATAATCACTATTACCCTGACCTTCGGGTTATGAATAGAGCTAGTAGCTAGTTGAAAATGTGATGTAGTTGAGTAACCGAATCGTCACGCATCACAAATGTTGCCTTCGCGTAAAAAGGCTATAATGACATTTCAACTAAGCTGTTAATAAATGACTTAGTCGAGTAATTAGATCGACATTCATCGCAAATGTTTGCCTCCGAGTAAAAGGCCAAGTCCTGAGTGAAAAAATAAATAACTAAAAATAAAAATTGTGTTTTTAAATAAATACCTACCAAAATTGTAATAGGCTTGAAGTTTCATGGAACTATACCTAGGAATAGTTACCAAGTATGAGGGACTGAAAAATTATTAATATGTGTGGACAATTGAAATGGGTAAATAGGTTAACACTTGGTCTTAAGTCAATTGTATATTTAGTTCAAAGCTCCTAGACATATATTTTGCATATTAATGATTTAACATAATTCGAATGAGTGTGTCCAAGATTAAATTTAGTTCATGAAAATTAGATCCATTGTCACATTATTACATGGTATGTTTATTTTGTTAGGTGTTGTTTTGTTTGCTTAAGGAAGAGCAAATGTTTAAGTGTGGGGATGTTGATAGTAGTGTTTTGTATGATGTCTTAGGGTTTAATTTGTTACGCATTTTGTGTTAAATTGAGTGTTGAGTATGCATTTAGGGTTTAATTGTGTTATTTTATGAGTTTAATTATTTTTATGGGTTAGTTTGAATCTTTGAGCTTAAATTATATATTTTTGAGGTACCTTAATGTGCGTGCTAGTGTTGCACAGTAAAGAGGGAAGAACGGTGATGATTTAAAAAGTTTCGGGTTAAAAGACACAGGCCATGATCGTGTACATTGGCCATGATCATGACAGAAGAGGAAGAGTCAGAGGCAGGCAAGCCACGATCGTAGGCAGGGCCACGATCGTGTCTTGCATCGAACTGACATGAAAACTCAAAATTTGAGTGATTTTTTGGACCTTTTTGACCCCGAGTTTGACCTAGGGCTTCCACAGAATAAATAGTACATGATGTGACAACTGCCGAAGTCATTAGAGAGCCGAGAGAGCTGCGCAAAAGAGAGATTATGTCAAAAATCTGAGGGAGACCTAGATAGAGAACAGGCGATCGAGGAAGGAGACGAAGGAAGAGAGGCACGGAGACATGCTTGATGCGACGTACTTCCCGAAACAGGTGATTTCCCGCAGTCTCGACCTCCAAGATCCATTCCGACAGTATTTTCTAGTTTTTATTTCGATTTCATTAATGTATGAAATTTGGAGATTGATTAGAAATATTGTTGTTGAGTGTTGATTTTTCCTTTGGGTTTTTAGTCTTGAGATTGATAAAATTTATTTGATTATGTTATTATTCGATTTAACTGTGATTCGATTCGATTCTTCATAACTTGGCAATAAACTAAGAGGGTGAGATGATGAAAATCATCGATTTAGGTTAACGAGAGTTAGGTAAATCGATAGGTAAAGAGTTGAATTAAACTGGTAGAGTCGTGTAACAAGAGATCAAGCATAGATTCCCGGTAGGTTAATAGACAATATTAGAACTAATTTAGGTTTTGGACCAATTGCGAATCGAGAGATCGTAATTTCCATAATTTGAATTAGGGATTATTAATTAGGAATAAGAATTATAACTCGAGAGAGAGTAATTCACCCTAGGATCGTTTAGGCTCGTTAAGTCAGAAATTTCATAATTGGATAGATTTTCTTTAATTTCAAATAAATTCCCCCTTTCTCTCAATTGGTCACTTCTAGGTTGAAATTTATGTGAGTTGACTTTTGTTCATTCTGTTGGTGTTTTAATTTCTTATAATTAATTCTTGATTAATCTTAATTTCTGCAGTAGTTGTTAATTTAGGAATTGCAAACTTAGCTACCGTTAAGTTTTAGGACTAGCTCCCTTCCTCGTGGGATCAACAACTTAGGTACTACACGAACAACCCGTGCGCTTGTAAAATTTACCGAGGTTATAAATAGTAAAACTTAGCACATGTAACCTTAGGCAAACAAGTTTTTGACATCGTTGTCGGGAATGGCAATTAGTTCTATAGTTTAAGACGTTAGGATAGTTTTTAAATTTTGATTTTGTTTTTCCTTAGTTTTACTTAGGAATCATGCTCTTGTATGAACACAAGAGTCACGAGAGGCTCGAGTGGTACAGCAGAGACTTTAGATTTAGACATAACATGTTTAGAACAAACTCTTAGGAAAGCTCGACTAGAAGAAGAAGAAGAGATCGAGAAAGCACCAATGGCCGAGGAATTCCAAAAAAACATAGATTAAAAAGTCAACCTTGGCAGGCAACAACAGACGACCCTCTTGGATTTTATGAGGCCAGGGTTCAATCCTGCGAACCAAGGAGTGGCTAGACCATCTGTTTAAGCGATCTCCTTTAAAATCAAGCCAGCCCCCCTAAACATGCTTCAACAGAATGTCTAATTCTATAAACTGGCAAATAAAGACCCAAACGCTCACATCGTGAGTTTTTTCGAGATTTGTGATACTTTCTGGTATCACCAGATGTCGGAAGACTCAGTTAGAATTAGGCTGTTTCCCTTTATACTTAAGGATAGAGCGAAGGCTTGGTATCACTCATTGAGCCTCGCTAACATTACTACATGGGACCAACTAGTGCGTGCCTTCTTGGATAAATAGTTCCCACTGACAAAGACCACCAAAATTATTAAGGAAGTTACAAATTTCCAACAAAGTGATAGGGAGTCTATTTATGAAGCATAGGAGCATTATAAGGACTTGTAGAGGAGATGCCCACACCATAATTTACCCAAGAAGTTCCTACTACAGACATTTTATAACAGAGTAAACCCACAAACTAGAGGCACCTTCAATTTGGCGTCGGGAGGATCATTAATGAGAAAGACGGTCGATAAAGTAGAGGACTTAATAGAGGAGATGGCCAAAAATAGTTGTTTATGGGTTAGTGAACGTAGTAGGCAACCTACTCACTTTAGGGAGCATAAGGGAGTTGTCCCTATCGATCAGATGACGGAAAGTTGGATCATAATATGATGGAATGCTTTTTGATGAAAGAAGACAACTTGGAGCAAGTTAATTACGTGGGAGCTCAATTTGGACGTGGAGGGGATAATAATCCCTACTCCAACTCATACAATCCTGGGTGGAAGAATCACCCAAACTTTTCTTGGTCGAATAACAACAATAGAGGGCAGTTCAGACCCCAAGGATAATTGAGCTTCCAACAGGACAAAACAAGCTCGATAGATTCAAAATTGGATAAAATTTTGGATAAAATATAAGGAATGGAGGAAGCACATAGGAGGCTCGAGAGTAAATTAAAGCATGTCACAAAGAATCATGCTTCATTTATCCACAATTTAGAAGTCCAACTGGGGCAGCTCGCGGAAGCAATGTCAACTTAAAATGCTAGAACTCTTCCAAGCAACACCGAGTTGAACCCCGAAGGAGTGTATCATGGTTATAATCCAGAATCAGGACAAGGAGCTGGAAAAGGTAGACAAAGGAAAAGGTCAAGTAGTTAAAGACGACCTTCCAAGTGAGACTGTGAGCAAATCGGTGCAAGTAACTCGACGAGTATTCCCGTACCAATTTTTTGCTCAGAAGGAATTATATGATAGGAGGGGAGCAGGAATGTTACAAAAAATCGAGCCAAACAAAGTCCAGGAAGTGACAGAACGAATAAAATCCAAACTGAAATTACAAGAGTCCGTCACAAAGAAGGGGAAGGAGCGAATACTGGAAGAAATCCCCAACATAGTGAAGAAGGATGATACAGGGGACTTCTTCATCCCCTGCAGTATCAACAAAATCATCATAGATAGGGCATTTGTAGACTTAGCTGCAAGTAAAAATGCGATGCCCTAAACTCTCAGTCTTAAATTAGGGTTACGAGAGTTAGTACCCATAAAGTTTTTAGTTAAGACGGCCAATAGGAATTCACTTAGACCAATGGGAATCATACAAAAAGTGCCAGTTAAGGTTCGGCCCCTTAAGGTTCGTAATTTTATCTTTCCCACGGATTTCTATAGTTTGGATATCAATGAAGATGAGGATACTCCGATGATTCTTGGATGACAATTTTTAGCCACCGCGCGTTCAATTATTGATGTGGATGGGGGCGAACTAACTCTACGAATAGGGAAGAAGCAACTGACCTTCAAGGTGACTGTTAGAGAGTATGGAGCTCCTTTAACTCCAGTGGATCGTAACAAACCCAAACCTCAACGAGAATGGGAAGACATTGAGGATCCTACAAATGCCTTCCGAAAGAAGCGCTCGCTAAGGAGAAGGCGAGGGAAAGAAATTCCAATGAAGGTGGTAGTGGCAATATGGTAGTAAATACTCAGACTTTGAGAATAATAACTACGTTACAATCAAATCAGTCATTCCAACCACCGTGAGCTCTAAAAGGAGCGTTCAGCTACCGACGTTAAAAGAAGCGCTACATGGGAGGCAACTTATGGAAAAATCAGTTTATTGTTTAATTTTGTTAAATTAGTTGAATTTTGTAGTAAAGTTCATTCTTGTTTTGGTTCAATAAAAGCAAAAAGATACATAAGATTTCGAAATCATAGGGAAGAGTGCACAAGCATATTAGGAGAAGTGAAGAAGAACTATGATCTGAGAGAAGGAAAGAATTGGAAAAAGAAGTTCTTGGTGTCAGGATATAGGCAGGTCACGATCGTGGCCTGCGATTAGGATTTCCTTCTGTGGTACGCTATGCCACGATAGTGGCAATTAAAAGAAGAAGGTCTTGGTGTAAGGATATAGGTAAGTCACGATCATGGCCTGCGATTGGGATGTCCTTCTGTTGTACTCTATGCCACGATCGTGGTCTGCGACTATGTATAAAAAAGGGAGGATGTGAATTTTAAGTGACAATTTTACTATTTTACCATTTTTACCACCTATTTATTCAATTCTTACTTAACTTTCACCTTCACTTTCATTTTCATTTTATCTCTCTAGAATTCAAGCATTCAAACACTCTCACTTCTCTCTAGAATTTTTTGCAATGTCTAAATTTTTCCAAATTCAACTCAACCATGCCTCGTATCAAGCTAACCACCCAACAGGAGCCTCATAGAGCACAACAAGTTGTTGGACTGGGGAAACAAAACTAAGCAGTGAACTTTGGAGCTTCAGTTCCAATTTACATCGAGGAAGAAGGTATTCGTTTCTGTTCCCTTCGTTCTAGGTAATTTTTTGTGCCCAAATATTTTGATTTTGATACATTGGATAGAATAGACTTGTGTAAGTGGATAGAAAACTTAGCAGAGAGGATCCAGTGGGGTCAGTTCATTAGATTCCAATTTCTTGTTTATGAAGAGCTTACCTTAGAATTCTTCACATCTTTAACCTTTGACCTCAAGAACATTAAGGAATTATGGTTTAGATTGAGAGGGTGAGCTTATGAATTAACAGTAGAAATCATATGCGACATATGTGGATTCCCTGAATCCACCATTGTTGATCAACATGATGATTTCCGTCCCTCCCTACTGACATGAGTTAACTGACATTTAGCGTTTTTACGCCAAAATGCCCACAACAATATTATCAGGTCCCATGAACACTTGATGCAGCATAAATTTATATGCCAACTAGTCTTTGACAAATTAGGGACCAACAAGTGTTCAACTAAGGAACTGTTCATATAGTGTTGCATGGACCATAGTATCCTGGTATGCATATCTACACATGTGTTGAATGCTCTTGCTGCAGTTCCGAAAAAGCGAAGCAACCATCTTGGAATGGGGTACTTGGTTTTTGCCATCGTAGAGCATTTTGGTGTGGATCGGAAGAGGTTAACAGTTCATCTGCCCGAGTTCTTTGACCACCATCATCTATTTTAGGCAGAAATCATTTACGCCACTAACATGAGTCTGCGGGAAATAAATGAAAAGACACATGTGCGGACTAGGACAGTTCAGGCAAGCTCAAGCTTCGTGTCACCTAGGCAGGCACAGGAAGCATCAACGAGCGAGGAATCAAAAGAAGAGGAAGAAGAGGACCGATGATAGACAAGATTTTTGGATACAATATCCAAAACCAACAGAACATTAAAGGAAGTGGTGCGTACATAAAGACACCAGAGCCGAGAGATCCACTGACTCCATCTATATTTTGAAGCTCAGGGTGTTCAATTACCACCTCCCATACCATCACCGTCTCCATCTCCTTAGGATCCAAATCTAACCTAAAATTTTTTTCTCCAATTCCATTTTGTTTTATGTTTTTTATTTTCTGTTATTTTTATTTTTATTTTTATTTTTAAGTTTATCTGTTCTTTGTTAGTTTAATTTTTATTTTCACATTTCATTTATGTATGTGCCATGCATTTTTCCTTCTCATATTAAGGACAATGTGTTGTTTAAGTGTGGGGAGGAATTCTGTGTTTTTTCTTTTGTATGTAAATTTTGCATACTGTATGATAGTATTAGGTTGCATGGTATGAAGTGTGTCAATGTGTCAATGGCTTAAATTGAGTGAATGTTTTTTAAATTTTGGACATGATCTATTAGGTTGTGAACAATCATTAGCGTACGAAATTTGTGAATTAGGAGGCCTTTGGATAAATATACAGCTTAATTAGGACTTAGTGTAAATTTAGCACCCTATAGATTGTCACATTCATTCATAATTTGAGGTCTTTTAGGTTAAGTGGCTCAACTAGTATTTTTCATAAAAAGGAATAGCTAAAAGTAACAAGGTAGGCAATAAAAAAATGGTTTAATAAGTGTTTAATAATCACTACTCTGCTGACCTTCGGGTTATGAATAGAGCTAGTAGCCAGTTGAAAACGTGATGTAGCTGGGTAACTAGATCGACACGCATCACAAATGTGTGCCTTCATGTAAAAATGCTATAATGACGTTTCAACCAAGCTGTTAATAAATGACTTAGTCGAGTAACCGGATCAACATTCATTACAAATGTTTCCCTCCGAGTAAAAAGCTAAGTCCTGGGTTAAAATAATAATAATAATAATAATACATAAATAAAAATAAAAAGTGTGTGTTTAAATAAAAACCAACCAGACTTGTAATAAGCTTAAAGTTTCATAGAACTATAACTAGGAACAGTTACTGAGTCTGAGGGACCGAAAAATTATTAATGTGTATGCACGATTGAAAAGGGTAAATAAGTTAACACTTAGTCTTCAGTCAGTTGTATATTTAGTTCAAAGCCCCTAGACACATATTTTGCATGTTAATAATTTGACATAATTCGAATGAGTGTGTCCAAGATTAATTTTAGTTTATGAAAATTAGAACCATTGTCACATTATTGCATGGTGTGTTTGTTTTTGTTAGGTGTTGTTGTTTTGTTTACTTGAGGACAAGCAAATGTTTAAGTATGGGGATGTTGATAATAGTGTTTTGTATGATGTTTTAGGGTTTAATTAGTTATTCATTTAGTGTTAAATTGAGTGTTGAGTATGCATTTAGGGTTTAATTAGTTAGTGTTTGTATTTAAGTGTTTTTATGGGTTAGTTTGAATGTTTGAGCTTAAAATGTATATTTTTAAGGTACCTTCATGTGTGTGCTAGTGTTGTAGGGTAAACAGGAAAGAACGGTGAAGATTTAAAGAGGTTTGGGCTAAAAGACACAGGCCACGATCGTGCACCAGGAGCCACGATCGTGACAGAGAGCGTCAAGTCAGGCCACGATCGTGATAAGAAGGAAAAAGTGCTAGCCATGATCGTGGCAGGCAGGGTCACGATCGTGCCCTGTGTTGGACTGACACAAAAACTCAAAATTTGAGTGATTTTTCGGACCATTTTGACCCCGAGTTTAACCTGGGGCCTCCACATAATAAATAAAACATGATGTGACAGCCACCAGGAGACATTAGAAAGCCAAGAGAGCTGCACAAAAGAGAGATTATGTCGAAAATCTGAGAGAGACCTAGAAAGAGATCAGGTGATCGAGGAAAGGAGACGAAGGAAGAGAGGCA
>JANZXP010074331.1:0-10463 GCA_027576715.1 Erythroxylum flavicans
TGTCCATTACATTGATTCATCTGAATAGGTGTTTCATGAATCATTTTTCCAAAGTAAATTATATTTTGTCTATCAAACAAATTAGTTATTCTTGATGACTGGATATCTTGTCCTGATTTTAAATTTAATTTAGTTTTAGCTATTTGTTTTTGTTTATCTTGAGTTAATAATGTATTTAAATGAAATATTCCTTGGCTCTCTTCTAATTCTAAAGTATCTACATCGAGTATGTCGGATAAATCTTTTTCTTTACTTGTCATAATTTATGATGATTGTGAATTCTATGTAATTGTAAAGAACTAATTAATGAATCTTTTTTCATTTGATAATGTATGAAAAAATTGTCTTATAAGATTTAATTCTATTTGTATATTGTTCAATTCTACTATTTCTATGTCTTCAGCATTATGATTTTCAACATATTTAATTAATCTATTGGCAACATCGATCATTTGTAATCGAGTTGATTCAATAGATGGTTGGATGTTCTAAATATATTGTTCTAATTGCTGAAAAATAGAACAATTATTCATTGATATAATTTATAATTAATATCATATTTCTCATAATTGTGATTAAACCATTCTAAAAATTCATCACAAAAATTGAAACAATGTATATATAAATACTCACTTAGTTTAGAGGTAAGCCCAAAATGATAGATAATAATTAAACAATTAATTAATAAGTCTGGAGCTAACATGAAAAAACAAATTTCAATAAATTTAAGCAGTACTTGCATAAATAATAAGGAACACAACCATATAAATAAACAACAAAGTAATAGAACTATTAAATGCATGCTTATGAGATGTAATATTGAATTTGATTTTTATAATGTTGTAAATCAATTTGCAAACTATTATAAATTTCTTTACAGATTGCTAACATTTGATTTAATTCCCTGAAACTGGGTAAATAAAGTATATAGGGTGCATTTGAAAGAAGTTCAATTTGACTTGTTAATTGATCTATTTGATTCTTATATTCTTGTAAAAGGTATTCAGTATTAGTAATCATATTTTTTAATACTCGAAGATTATCAAAATACATAATAAAACAACTTTGATTCAAAACAGAGGGGTATAACAGTAAAAGAGTGATACAAATTGAGATTAATCGATAAGCCTATTGATACGTTTAAAAGCTAGTTTACGTAAATCTATAGTAATTTCTTTGAGATCCTTGGCATGCTGAATCATTTTTGCATAATGATGCATCTGGTCAGCATTATTATCCTTATGTGCTTGCTTGTTTCTTGCATGGAAAGTGATTAATCGATCATTAAGTCTATCTTCACTTTCATAAAGATCTTGAATAATCCGTTTTAAAGCTTGCTTACTTTGAAAATATCCCATTGTCTGAAAACAAGTAATAAAGATTAGTCAATTAATTTATTAATTTCAGTATATAATTCTTGTCTCTGAATGAAATTAGCTCTTTTTTGTTGTTGAAAATAAAAAATAATTTGCTGGCGATGAAAAATATCTGCTTGAGTATGAGAGTTAAAAGGAGTTTGCTCTATATATAATTGTTGCTGTTGTATAATATGATCAAACTTTTCGGTTCGTTCATAGGTTAATGAAATAAGTTCTTTTAGAAACTGTTTTTGTTCAAAATAAGATCGCATGATAATGAGGAAGTAATTCAATGTAGAAGAATGTCTGTATGTCTTAACAGATGAAGAATTAAATGAATAAAGTGGTGAATAAAGAGATTAATAAAAATGTGATGAAAAAAATAAACCAATTTCTCATACCTCAATGAATGCCTTGACACCAAACACAGGTAAGCGGCGAGAGAGAGATATCAGAGAAAGAGTATTTAATTTCTACATGAGAAGAATAGTTACAAGTAATGCCTTATATAGGCAGAAAAAGAAGCTAACCTAAAACCGAAGGAATCGGTTAAAGTTAAAGAAAAGACTAAAGAAAAGTAAAGAAATGACTAAAATAAAAGAAAAAGTAAGATTCCCTAAAAAAACTAAATAGCTGAATTGACAAAAGTAAAGTAAAGTAAAAAGAATCTACACTATTTACATTTTTGTCGGTTTCTACCGACACTTAAGTGATCTGATTACATGGCTTTATTCTTCAATAATGGCTTCAATCGATTTATTGTCTTCGGACTACTGAGAGGTAGATGCTTGATTTGTGCAAAAAGAACATTTATACAGGGGCTAATAGTGCAATTGCTGACAAATCGCTTGTTTCCATGTATTATTGAGTACTTCAAAAATTCCATCTAAAGCAATGAAGGGCTTGATAAACTGCTGGATGAGTTGTAATGCTTCCGGAGTGAGTAGTTTTATAAGTTGAAATCATAATGTGATTGTTGCCTTTGTAATTGATCTTGATGGTGGAGTCTGCTTGGATTCCGTTGGCTTGAATAAATACTCCTTCAAGGCACTGAAGATTAAAATGATTAATTAATTCCCAATCAAAGGGATGCTTTGGGGCTTCATCGATGCTTGGATATAATCCATTACTGATTCCAATTTGAATAAATGCAATGCGTCCAAGTTTAATTTCTCCATCTTGTAAATCACCAGAGGTGAAAATAGGATAGCTGCTCCAAATCTTAATAAATATTTCTAGGTCCTTGGCAAATCGGTCCTTATAATTCTTAACAGCTTGAATAAATCTTGAAGGAAATTCTGAAAGAAGAGTTAACTGAAGTAGATAAATTGTATCTATTAATCCACTCTGGAAAAATAGATAGGTAGTAAGGGGGTCTGCATCTGGTAGAATGATGGCCTTGGGTCCATATTTGCCTCGATTCTGTAAATAATACTGATAAATCTTTGATTCTTTAGTCCAATTGTTTAATGCTTGAAAACATTCATAGAACATTTCTGAAGTCAATTTTCGTGCTTCCAATTGTATCTCTTTCATGGGTATATAATTAATTCGATTCATGCTGGGAGGTTTTCCTAAAGATATCATCTTACTGGTTAGTGATGGAGCTTTTTCTAATACTTGTTTATACTATGGTTTCAATCCTAGATTTTTGAACTCTGCAAATGCTTTCTCTACTTCCGTGCGTGAATTAAAACTTTTGTGTATAATGCCTGATCGTCCAGTAATGTGTACAGCTGCTTTATGCCATTCATCATGAAGTCCAACCATAGGACCATTATAGATGACATAGGTTTTTCCTTCAGCAAAATCTTGGCTTTTTTTGAGATAGATGCATAGTGTTTGATGGAATGGTTGAAGGTTGTTTGGTTATTTGGGATGGTGTGATTAGAGGAATATTTTCAGTAGCAGCGATTTTGGCAGTGTCTATTGGATTGGTGATTGGAGTAATGGTTGATCCAGATGGTTGATTGGTATGGTTTTGTCTCAAAAGTTAGATAGTGGTTCGTAATTGGTTTATTTCTTTTATCGTAGTTCCAACTTGTTGCTGCAGGTTTAATAATTCTAATTCTTTTTGAGATAATGCTTCTTATAGCTTTAAAATAGCTGCTTCCATTTTCGAGTTAGAATATCTACAAGATAATTGTCAGAAGATGAAATATATTTAATTTGATAATTATATTGGCTTAATTCGAGTTTCCATCGAATAAGCCTTCCTTGATTGTAATTTGTTCGTATTGTATACTTATTGAATCCACATAAATACTTTAAATCAGTTTGCACTTGAAATGCAACGGGTAATAGGTCCATTCTCCACTTCCTCAATATTTTGAGAAGGGCTAGTGTTTCCTTTTCATGAGTTGTATACTTGAGTTCAGGGGAACTGAAAGTTCCATTTGTATATTTGCATAGTAGATGCTTTTTTGTATTGGGTGGTTGTGCCAAAAGGCATCCTGCCCATGTATCCAGACTTGCTCGGTTTGCACCAACAATGTATCCATAGGAAGATAATTATATAAGAGTGGAAGATGCTTACAGAGAGTTTTTAATTTCTGAACTGCAAGGGTATCCTGCTCCATCCAATTCCACTGATACTTAGGACTGCATTTTAATTATAAACACTTTCGTTCTTTGGCTAAATCTTTTAGAAATCCTTGGTCAGATATATAATTTAAAAGTCCTAAAAATTGTTGTACATGTCTGGGACTAGTAAGTTGATCAGGAAATTCTTGAAGTTTGATTAATATATTAGGTTGTAACTTTAAATAACCATTATTAAATTCAATTCCTAAATATTTGATATTTTGTCTAGCAATTTTTGCTTTCTTTTTACTAATAATTATTCCTTTTTCTTTACAACTTTCTAATACAATTTTCACCTTTTTCAAATGATCCATTTTATCCTGGTTAGAATAAATAATTATATCATCAATATATACAAAAGTAAATTGTTCTAATCCACTAAGATTATTATCCATAAACCTTTGATAAATACTAGGTGCTTGTTTTAATCCAAAAGGTAATACATTCCATTGATAATGTTTTTGTGGAGGGCAAGAGAATGTTGTTAAATCTTTTGTATTTTCATGTAATCCAAGTTGCCAATATCCTGATTTTGCATCTAAAGTGGTAAACCATTTATGTCCTTTTAATTTATTTATAATATAATCTTTTCGAGGTAGTTTATATGCATCACCTATTGTTGCTTCACTTAATTTTTTATAATTAATATCCATACGTCTTTTTCCTCGTTTTTGTTCAGCTGAAATGTTTACATAAAAAGTTGGAGCTGAATGTTTACTATAACTAGGGGAAATTAATCCTTTGTTTAATAATTCAGTACATTCAGTAATAAATTCTTGAACATCGATTTGTGAATAGGGAATATTGTTTTTAACATTTACTTCTTGATGAGGATCTTTTAGTTTTATTTCAATTAATTCCTGACTTGTATTCTTGATAGGATCTAATGGATTTTTACTACATACTTGATCTAATAACGTTTCTATTTCTTGTTGGAAACTAGTATTATTTATTAAATAAAAACGAAGTGAATCTAATTTTTCAGTTATCTGAGATAATTGTTTTAAATAAGAAGTATGATAAATAGGAATTTTAAGAATTGCAAATTTTTGATTAATTGATTTAATATATGGAGTTTTTAATGTTATATAATGTAAATATTGACAAAAAGGATTATAGAGTTTTAAAAAATTATTTCCAATTATAAATGGTAATCCTGATTCTTGTTGATAGATTAAAGGTACAGAAAAAACATAATTTTCAATAATTATCTGATTATAATAACTTACATACCAAATATACTTAAAACTTCCATCAGCGATTCGTATTTGTAATGGTTTTTCTAATTTTTCCCAAGTATTTAATACTATTTTAGATGCTATACATATGGTTGCACCTGTATCTATATAAGCATTTAGTTTTTTATTCTGAATTACTACTTTTATAAATGTCGTATTGGGATTCAACTGATGATTCGGAGGACTGACTTTGTGATTCATAGTAATAAATTGAAGAAATAGTAGAGGTAGTATCATAGTCTGATTCAATAGGTTCTAAATGATGTTCGAAAGTAGAATTTAATATATTAACTTTTGATTGATATTTTGAGCGTTTTCTATTAGGACAGTTGTTTGCATAATGACCTTCTTCCTTACAAATCCAACGTCGACAATTCTTTTTATTTTGTGGACAATATTTTTGTTTTGGTCTAAACATTTTTGGTTTATGTTGTCTATATCCATATCTTCTAAATTTTCGTCGATAAAAATAAGGTTTGTGGTTTCTATATGTAGAATATTTTTTCCATTTATAGGGTTTATACCTATATTTATATTTCTTATATTTTTCTTATAAATAGGCTGACAGCCATATTTTTGTGGTACTTCGGCATTTTTGTCACAACACCATAGTGTAGTTGTATTTTTTAATGTTTTTCGTAATTTTGTTTCCAAACATTGTTCTGCTAATAAGTCTTGTGTTATTTTAATTGCACCACCTAAGTTATAAGCAATTTTATTATGATCACGTTGTTTTTGAAATTGTTTTGTTACTTGTAAATTCATCGGATGTGGTAATTTTTGTATAAAAACATGTATATACATTTCTTGTTCATTTCGCGAGAGTTTATAATAGTATTTTTTAAATTCACAAATATATTGATCTAAAGAACATAAATCGCATAATTTCATATTATTTAAATGCTAAATTGCTTGTTGTTGTGTTTCGTGTGAAACTTCCTGTTGATGTAATATGATATCTTTACCTATAACATCCTGTTACTAAGGATAAGGTTAAAATAATGTTTATAAGAGGTTTCATATATGTAAAATAATGTTTCATATATATATATATATATATATGTATGTATGAAAAAGATGCAGTAGATAAAGGAGGAATTAAAAAAACTGAAAAAGATTCACCATAATAGCTCTTCAAGAGTTGTAATGGAAGAAAGACACAAGTTGTCAAGGCTGCAGGATTTACTTTATTTAAATCCTGGGGACTAGGGAATTAAGACACTTAAAACTAGGGCTTTGGAGTCTTACACTCAAGTTATCCAAATAAATAACTCACTTTTTAAGCAGAGATCAAGAATTTTATGGCTCAAAGAGGGTGAAAATGCTCCAATTTGTACTTTAAGTCAGTACTGGCTAGGAAGAATCTTAATAAAATAGTTTCCCTCTATAAGGTTGATAGTACAGAGAATATTAGTTGAGAGGCGATGCAGAAGGAAGTTTATAACTACTTCTCAACAGCCTATTGATACGTGTTTAAATGTTGATTCATTTGATATACTACACTTAGTGATTAATGCCTTAGAAATACTTAGGATATTCACTTTAGCTCATATTTGATCTTAGGTACATTTTGAAAGTGAAGGAACTAAAGTGACCCGAAAGTATGTCCATTGAAGCCATTTACTCAAAGGATTCACATCCACTTGTCTTCGTGGAACAACGAAGAAGAAGATTAGAATAAGAGAAGGCAAGTTAAAGCATAAAAGAATGGGATAAAGTATAAAAAATGAAGGATCAAATCACTCACGGCTGTGCTTATTTCTTCATGGCTGTGAGGGTTGCTTCCAATTATTTAATCATTCAAGGAATAAAGCAAGCAAAGGGATGCACTTGGACGTGAATTTAATGGATAACATCATATAAAAATTGTGAAAACCGAAGGAGTTGGACAGTTACACGTGAATTGAGGGCTTAAGCAAATAATGAGAAGATGAAGACACCTAACATGAGTGCATGGTGTCTCACTTGAGTGAGACACCACACACACACCAGCTGTCCATTTTGCTACATTAAAAACCCAACTGTCTCATGCAAGATATTTTATGGAAAAAAACTGACAAAGCTTAAAGAATAAGAAAAAAAGTGGACAGCAACACAAGGGGTCCTCTTCAGTTTTGAAATGCCACCTGTCCAAGTCTATTCTTATTTTGGAAACCTAGCTACCTCATGAGCTAAAAGAAGGGCAACAAAATAAGAGAAGAGGGTTAGAAATGTCAGCTAGAATGTGGGGGCTAAAGTGAGAATAAAACAATATACAACTGAAAGAAGGAGGAAGATAGATGGAGAGGTAGCAGTTGGATCATCTATTCGATTAAGCCATCTCTCTATGCTTTGAAGCTAGTTTTTATCATAAAAAGAGAGTGGAAAGGTTGTTGCATTTTGGAAAATAAAATGTGGAGTGTGGGGACTAAAATGTGAGAACCGAAGCTCCCATCTTTGTTGGTGAAGGAAATGTTAGTGGAAGGTAGCAAAGAGCAGAGAAGAAAGAGCTAGCAGCAGAGAGTGTTTTAAGCATATGTGAACAGTGACAATGGACCAACAATCTTAATTGTCCCATCAAAGCTACAGTAAGGAGATGAGCTGTAGCTTAGTGGCTGGAAAAGAGAATAAAAGGGAGCTAAGGAGAAAATAGAGAAGAGTGGTACCTGTATGAGAGCTACAAGAGAGAGTGAAGAGTGAATAGTATAGTGGTCCAACATATTAATTTATCAAATCAATGAATAGTGAGAGAACAGATCATTAACGTGAGAAGAGAAGAAGAAAAGATTGGTATGGAATAGAGTGGAGGAGTTAGGTTTTCTTTTGTTTTTCACCACCGAAGTATGGAGAAGATGGCTCACACTTGGAGAATAAAAATGGAGATAGAAGGCTAACTTCCCGATACCAGTTCAATGAAAATATTGATGCTAAGTCAGGGTTAAGCTATTTTTATCACTTTAAGGTTGTAATTTCTTTTCGGATTGTTGTGTTGTTGGTGTTGATTTGATTAGGTTTTGAGATGAATGATTTTAATACGTTATTTTGATTGTTTCATTTCAAACCTATTGCTAAAACATTGAATGTAATCCGTAATCGTTGCTTTTGATGTTTGTGAGTAGCATCTAATGATCATTAATCGTTAGGAACAACATAACTTAGGTTAGATAACCCAAATGTATGAGGCCTAGATTGATCATTTTCCAATTCGTAATGCGGCTGCCAAATTAAATCTAGAGATCGTATCCTAGATTATTTGGTAGTTAGGTTTAATTAATGATTGTATCTTGATTAAACATGACCTAAGGAAAAATCATGATTAGTATAACGTTCTATTAGTCTCAGATCAATAGTCCGAAGAGAGTTGTAAAGACGTTAGGATGATGGAATAGACTTGATCTTGTTTAGGCCGAGATTGACCCTAGAACTGGACCTTACTTTTATTCAACACTTTTCTCATTTTCGATTGATTGTTTTAATTTGTTTTGATAGTTTAGTTTTAATTTAATTTTTAAATTGCTTAAAAATCCAAACCCCCCTTATATTTTCTTGCATCAAATAATTTGTCACGAAAATTAACCAAACATTCTCTGTGGATTTGATCCCAACTCACCATAACTACAAATTTTAGTATGCATAGTAACGTAAATTTTGCAATGCACTCAATAAGTGATGTCAAACTTTGGTGCCGTTGTCGGGGAGTGTGGTAGTTCAATTTTTGTATTTTATTTTAGTTGATATTTTGTGAATATATTTGTTAACTTTTAAAAGTTTGCAAGTGTTGGTGTATGGTAGTGACTAGATTTTCTCGTAGAGAAATTAAGCAACTTGATCCAAAGATCGAGAGAACACTACGAAGGTTAAGAAGAGAAGCAAGAACATCTTCAGTAGTAGACCCAAAACTTAAATCTGAAGTAACTATGGCAAATTCGAGAACGTTGAGAGAATTAGCTGTACTGGACTTAACCCAAAGACCCCTATACATTATATTTCTTAATTTTGCTAAACAAGTTACCTTTGAGTTAAAATCTGGATTAATTCATTTATTACCCAATTTTCATAGTCTTGCAGGTGAGGATGCACACAAGTATCTCAAGGAGCTCGATGTGGTTTGTTTGAGCATGAAGCCTCCTGGGTGACGGAGGAGTAGATCATGTTGAGACCCTTCTCGTTCTTACTCAAAGATGCAGCAAAAGATTAGTTGTTTCATTTACAAATGGGGAGCATAAATACTTGGTTGGAGAAGAAGAGACTATTTTCAGAGAAATATTTTTTAGCCTCAAAGATGGCAAGTATTCGGAAGGATATATGTGGCATCAACATAATGGAGAATCTCTTTACTAGTATTGGGAGTGGTTCCAGAAGTTATGTGCTAGTTGTCCGCACCACAGCATACTAGAGCAACTTCTCATCCAATATTTATATGAAGGATTATTACTGATGGAGAAGAGTTTGGTTAATGTAGTCAGTGGTGGGGCACTTTACGAGAAGACTTCCATTGAAGCCAAGATATTACTTGAGCAGGTGGTCGCTAACGCCCAACAATTCGACACTCACAACCATGTTCGATAAGTAAATGAGGTAATTACTTCATCCATTGAACATTGTTTAGATGACCTATCATCTTTTGTGAGACAAATTGCAGATGGATAGGCACAAGTGAAAGTGTGCAAAATATGTTCAAACACGAGCCATCCAACTAATGAGTGCTCAACATTATAAGAAGGAAGTATGGAGTATGTGAATGTTGTAGGAGGAAGCTTCCTGAACCAATACAACCCATACTCGTAGACGTATAATGTTGGGCCTTGAAAATTTTTCTTTAGTAAGCATGATTTGAATAAATTTTGTAGTATTATTAGATAGATTATTCGTATTTGGAGGTAACTATTATATCAAGTTTAGGAGAATTTAATTCATGGATTGATGGAATTAAAGTGTGGATGTTGTAAGGTGTATAAGGGCATTTTGGGAAAATGATTTAAGGTTAAAGGAACCTAAGTTTATAAGAAAGGATAAAGTGGACCTTTAGCATTCATTAAGGGTAAAAAGGATAGAGAAAAATGTTGTCTTGAGAAGTGGAAGACCAAAAAGGTGATTGGAGTGAAAAAGAAGAGGCCAAATTGTGAAAGAGAGAGAGAAAGGAGAGAGTTTCAGTGGTTGAGAGGAAAGAAAGAAAGCAAAGCTAGGGTTTGATTTTTCTTAGTCTTGAAGAGTGATTTTGAGGTTACTCACTAAGAGAAAAATAAAGAGGAAGGGAAGAGCTTTCTTTAGAGCCAAGGATCTCATTAGTTGGTGAAGATCCAAG
>JANZXP010074342.1:0-10463 GCA_027576715.1 Erythroxylum flavicans
AATGCTTAGATGTTTTATTAAATTATTATGTACTAGAATTTCTAACTTGTAGGATTTTTTTATTCAATAACTCATTTTATTAAATTTTTGGGTTTCTCATTTCATTAAATATTTAAGTTCTTCATTTTATTTCATCATAATTAAAAAATACAAATACAACTAAAAAATATTGATACAATTATAAAAAATATTTACGTAATTCATTTTATTGTTAACTTATACAAATTTTTTGCTATTTAATAGCTCATTTCATTAATTTTTTAGGTTCCTCATTTTTTTAATTCCTTATTTATAGATACAATTAAAAAAATACTAATACAAATCATTAATTTTAAAATAATCAATGAATTACATATTTCTAATCATATTATACTGCAGGGGTACTTTGGTCATTGACACTATTTTCTATGTTCTGTCAACTGCAACCAAACACATTTATGTCCTCGAGACACACAGTTTTATTTGTTTTGTCCATTACAACCAAACACCTCATTGTCTCCAATTTTTATTATGTTCTATCTCCAAATTTTTGTTTTGTTCCGTCTCAGTATATGGATCACAGTTACCATACACAGTGTAAATTCATTAATCAAATCTTTCCCTAATGACTTCAGATGAATCTAAATTTTCATAGAGAGGAAGAAAAATGTGTTAGGAATCTATTGGTTTAAGTTTCAAGTCATTTGGGGGTTGGATGAAAAAGTTATTGCCAAAAGACTCAAAGTTGTTTAGTAAAAATACTCTAGCTCATATACAGATTTCAAAAAAAAAAACAAAATCATACACACAAACCATCACCTTCTTCTTCCTTTCCTTTTTTGTCTAAAATTCATATACATTTTAACACCAAGTTCACTCCAATTTTCTAGCTTTCTTCACCACAAACACAACATCATTCCATACTCATTCACAAATCACTTTGTTTTCAAATATCATCAAACTCTATTAACTTATTAAACCTCTTCATCTTCATAATATCATTCATGAAACCTATTCAATTTCTAGATTTTTCTTATGCAAATTTCAAGTCAGATTGTATGACCATTTTGATCTAGATAATGAGGTATTTAGGCAACATCTTCTATTAATCAAATGTTCCTCAATGTCTTAAATGTCTAATAACATCAATTCCATGAATTTTGGTTCAGTATCATTCAAGTTATAATAAAAAATCCATAGACTGTTTTCACACTTTGGCAGAACATAATTCTCATCTTCAAGTCAATTTTCAAGACTCTTAATGACATATTTCCAATTCGATTCCTTCATAAACAATGTAGCTCTATATCTCTTGTTTACTCTAAATCAAGTTATGCCCTAAATATAGATGTATGTTCAGTAAAATACTGCATATCTCATACCCCAATGACTATAATCCTTCATCTTATTATTCATATCACTAAATCTGCTTCCTCCTTCACCACCCACACATGCATCAACACCATTCACGCATTCAACAATTCGCAAGCATGAAAATATACACCATTCACGCATGCATTCATTAACAAACCTTAAAACCTTCATAAAAATTATTTACACTATCATAAAACTACATGACTTAAACTTCTCTCTTCAGCAAAATTTTAGAAATGGGGAGAGTAAATAAGAAATTTTGATGGATGGAAAATCATAAGGATTTAGCAACAATAAAAAGACCCAACGACTAAAGACTTTTTTCAATGGTGGATGAGCCAATAACACAAATAAATGTAGAAATTAAGTGTTTAGGTGACAAAAAATAAGGAGAGTGTTTTGTGAAGATGATTGTCTGAGAACCTAAAGAGATGGCTGCATAAACGTTTTTCCTAATGCCTAGGTGTCCCTTTTAAGGCTTCACAAATGTCTCCAACATATGTCTTCCACTTGTCAACTAGATAAACTACCATTTGTCTCTTACTTATAGGTCTATATGTCACTCCATAATTTATCCATTTGTCAACTAATAATTTGTCTCTTATTTCAATATTTGTTTCCCAGTTTAAAATACCTTAAATTTTTGATAAGTCTCCACAATAAATTCTGAAATAATAACTATTATCACTAAATAAATTTTTAACACAATTAATCCACATTTTGCATTTTAATCGCATTTATAAATCAATTATACCTGAAAAATGTCAATAAATACATGTATAATTATTTCAGAAATGACAAATTATTCACGTGCATGTGTATGCCATATAATGCACGAAATGCATTTCTAAATTCTCAATAAACTCTTATAAGTAAATCATGCTAGGGTTTTAACCCTAATAATGGGAAAATGGGATGTTACAATTCTCCTTACCTTAAGAAATTTCGTCACCGAAATTCTTACCTGATTCATGAAACAGTTAGGGGTAGGGCTTTCTCATATGCTCTTGTGTTTCCCAGGTCGCTTCTTCACTTGAATGGTTTCACCAAAGTACTTTCACCATTAGGATCACTCGATTTCTCAATTGTTTATTCTGATAGCCAATTATCTTAACCGATTCTTCAACATAACTCAGATCACTAGAAACTTCAATTTCCTTAGCTAGTATTACATGAGTTTGATCCGACTGATGCTTTGTTTGCTCTTGAGGGTCTCAAGGTAGACTGCGCATTTCTTCTTCTAGTGGCCCTTCTCACTATAGTGGCAACACTTTCACTTGGTGTCCTCTTTGGCCTTGTTTTTCACAGTTGGGCCTTGACCCCTGTTTGGGCCTTCCCTTTCTTCGCACCCTTCTTTTTTTGCTTGCCCTTACCCTTGGGCTTAGAAGAAGATGCCACATGAGCCTCTGGCCCATTGGCCCTAATATTTAATATCTCCTCTGTATTCTGGAGGGTATTCATCAACCCAATCAAGGTGTAATCCTTGGTGTTGAGCTTATAATCCAACTTAAACTATTGAAAAGAAGAGTTTAAGATGTTGATGATCATAAATATCAGCGTTTTCGCATCCATTTCTGCCCCGAGCAACTTGGCCTTAGTATTCACAAAAATTACCTTAAGTATGTAATCCTGCACCGATTTACTAGGCTTTTGTTTGAAATTGTGAAAGGTTTCGATAACTTTCACCCTTACAGACTTGGTCCTCACATCAAACATCTCATGTAGGTGATAGAGCACTACACCAATATTTTACATGCCTTCAAGTTGCTTTTCTAGCATTGCGCTAATAGAAGCCAGAATATAGCACTTGGCAGTCTTATCAGCATTCTGCCATCGCTTATATTGCTATACTTACTCAGGAGTTGATTTGTCACCTGGAGGTGCAAGCTTATTGACTCTTAATACCCATGAAATTCATTCTTATTGGAGAACGATGTTGAGGTTATGTCTCCATTCATTAAATTTTTCTAAGTTTTCCAATTTGTTATTAGTCAGGAGCATTGTGAATGGATTCATATTGTGGTGATTATGTCTGAAAATATAAATTATTAAAGAATGAGCATACTAGTCAAAATCATTGGAACCTTGTATAAAATCATGATGCATGTATGCATGATGATAGATTTAACAAAACTTTAAAAAAATCTTTATAAGACGGTTATTTTTCTTATCTATAACGGATTAAGTGATGATGGGCCATCTTATCCATTAAAAGAAAAACTGGGACCCTCCTAGTTAAAAAACTACCAAGCATCTTCATGCCTAACTCTTTGAGAAGCGTCATAATTAGGTCCATGCATTTTTCAACAAAGCTATGGTAGGCAGGTTATTGATAAACCGTGTTGAGTGTACAACCATTTGATTCATCCACTAAAGGTACTTGCAAACCATGCCTCGATGGGAGGTCACATTTACTACCAATGAGTAGATTTATCCTTTAGGAGACCCAAACCATGTAAGATCTAGGATTCATGTACTCCAGTGGGGAGTAACACTTCACCACATGTAAATGGGCCATTGTATGAAGACTGTGGACTCTCACATGAGCATCCTCACTTCACCATATGCAAATGGGCCATCGCATGGAGATCGTGGACTCTCACATGAGCATCCTATCCCACTTAACCTTTTGCGATCTATAAGTTTTAATTAATCCCATTTTGTCTAGAAGCAATTTATGAACCATCTTATACTGTTTCATTATATTTCTCATACATAATGAATGCATGGCAAAACCTAGGGTTGACAATTTTTCTAAATGGCATACATTCACATAATATCACATATTATTTGCATTCATTCATCTCATGAATTAAATAGCTACTTTTGGTTTTCCATCCTAGAAAATTAAAAGAAAATTATAAGGCCTTTAGGCTCAAAAATTCTTCTTAACTTGGATCTTCCGCTTTGAACTCTTCACTTGCACGACCCAACCCTTTTGGTAAAAACGAGTTAATGACATTTTTTTAAATCTTATATGTAAATAGTAAAACAAAAATTCCAGCACTTCAAAAATCTAGAATTAACATAATTTAATCAAAATAAAAACTGCCATTAACACAAAATAAAAATTGACAACATTTGCCTTCTTTTCTTCGATCCATGGTTGCTCTGTCTTCAAAATTACAAAATTTTATAAAAAAAATAAGACAAGGAGAAAACATGACGATGATAGGCCACCCTCCTTATTACAAATCAAAAGAAGAAAGCTTACATGGTAAATCGATTTTCTATGGACAACTAAAAGACCAAACTGAAACATACACAATATATATTTGTATCACATAAAAAAATTGCAGCATACATAATTTAATGTATTTGCCAACCCATGTCATATACAGGAATCGAATCATGCATAATAAAACCAGCTCTAATACCAATTATTGGATAAAAAATAAAAACATGCTTGGTTTAGTTAAATGGTAGATTTCAAAAACTTTTTTCGAAATCAAAATACAGTAAAAGCATAAACACCAAATCAACATGCTTTTAATCCATACATGATACAACATAAGGAAAATAAATAAAATAAGAACAAGATTGGAATATTACTGACTCTTTGCTACTATATCCTTAACTAATCCGATCTATCACTTGTTCTCCTTGGACAACTTGGTTATCAAAATCCTTTTGTGGGAAAGGAGAAGAAAAATAATTGAAGACATTGTTTTTTTATTTTCGGCTAGCTAAGAGAACAAAATGAATAGCTTCTCTTTTGCTATATATGACGATTTTTAGAGCCTGGAGAGAAAGACACCTCACGTACATTTAGTATCAAATGCTAATTCAATTGTCCTTACATGTCCAAAACTTGGACGTTATCTAACATCATAATGTTTTCATATAAGATGTTTTTAAAACTAGCCATTAAAACCATTTATAAAAGAGCATTACCGAATGGAGTATTAGGAGAGAGTGGAGAGAGCTAGGACAGCACACGTTTATTTTAGTAAATCATTCTAAAAGCCATGCATCATCAAATGAGTTGTACGTTATCCTACATTAAAACCAATCATTCATTCTTTAATTAAAACAATGAAAAGAGGGCTACACAAAACGTTAATAGACATCCACCTCTCTTCATTCACTCCATTCTTTATTAAAAAAAATGCAATGTTAATGGATTAACGGACAACTATTAACCTTTTAACGATGAAGAGCATTACTTCATTATTTAATCAAAATAATACTAAAACAATGCATGTACATTTAGCAATTCAATGCTAAATGTGCTGCTGTCCATTTAGCTACAAAACTGAAATCTACATTATTGTAGAATTCGGTTCTACCCTCTATTTTATTTTAAAACAGTTGTTTTAATTTAATTAATCTGATTAATCAAATCAAACCGAACTCCAACCCAATATTAAATGTTCCTTTGGGCTTATAATTAACAATTAATTAGTGTAAGCCTAACATTTGATTATAGGCTTAAAACATAATTTAATTAACTCTTAATTAAATGGTTCCGATTTTATTGGCCTGAATCTAATTAGTCCATTTCTCTCTTTTCTCTCTCATTTTCTATCCGGTAACCTTCATTTATTTTTCTTACTTTCATTGATAACCTTCCTAGAAGCCAAGTGGGGAATCTAATTGGACTTAAATAATTCAAGCTCCAATAAGCCTTGAATTAATTTAATCTTATCACAATTAATTCCAACTTATTAACCAAATGCCAATCCACTAAAGAAAATTGGTTGAACTCTTGAATTACTTAAAATTATGAGAAAACGTGTTTCAAAATAATTAATTCGATGTTCAATCGCAAACTCTATTATGAACCATATTATAGCCATCTGAACAATAAAGGATAAAATTACCATTTTGCCTTTTTATGTTAGTTTTTCCTTCTAGATCTCCCGTTTCACTCTACATGGTGATTAACACAGAAGATCTAATCTTGGTGTTAAGACTTGATGGGTAGCTAGTCCATCAAAACTACTGGCACCAGTTTAATCACCAATCTTCGCAAAACATCTAGAAGTGATGATATCACTATAAACTCTTTATTTGAGTGAATGTTCACTGATGCATGTTTCAATTAATAATTTCAACATACGAACACTGGATTGATACCCTATAAAGATCCATTCCGATCATATCATGAATTATAACAAAACACACATGAGTTCACCACCCATCAAGATTGTGGTTCGTAGTAAACGAATGTCAAAGTGTATGTTTTAAGATTAAAGTAATGACCTACTTTATTTTTAAAAAAACATACATGATTCCAGATTCATTTAATAGTCCCATTACTGATAGTCAACTACTATCATGATTTGAAACTGATCATTTCCTGGAAGTAAACTCCTTTACTTACAAGGAGGTAAATTGCAACTCTACAGTCAAAACCATGATCAAGTGACCAACATGATTATTTGACTGCGAATCAATTAATTTTGATTCTAATAGTATACATGTTTCCCATACATCTCCATGTATGTCTATATTATGTACAAAAGAACCTTTGGTATCTTATGACTAGTTATATTATGCTCAGACAAATAAAACCAAACTCTTTTGTTTTATTAATAATAAATATTTTTCATTACAGTATTGTAAATGGAAAAAATTAAATTATATGTAAATACAATTGCTTTCCAGGGCACTATATTTACATAACCATAACAAAAAGTCAGAAGAGACTGGAAGAGAAGTTTGATCAATTTTTTGAAAATCATACCACTTTCATTAACAACCTAAAGATTCAAGTAAGACATTTTTCCTATGAATTTCATAAGAGAAGTGTGGAAGACTCTCTAAGCAACATGGGATTATATCAACGAGAGCAAAATGAGGCTATCATACTTAGAAATGGAGACGAAAAAGAAGAACTAATGGAAGACTAAAGTGAACCTTACCTTATAGAAGACCAAGAAATCAAGAAAGAGGATGAAGAAAAGGATGAAAACCCTCCCTATTATTCACCATTTCTTAATATACCATATGTGAACATCGAAAAATCTTGGGTAGATGTTCATTAAAAAAACTCTATCTTTTAGATTGATGATGATCAAATGACATTCATCATGAATGATGCATTTAAGAATCCGAAGGATAGTAGCTTATTCAGGATAATTGATGTGTTTGAATCTTCTAAAGAACAAAAGGAAGAAGAACAGATGACAATAGACATTGAGTTTGAAGAAGTTATGAAAGTCTCTATTCGGGAAGCAGAAAAAACAGAGGAGACGAAGGTGATTAAGGAAGAAAGAGAGCAACTTACCTTCATATAAGACAAACTTTTGGATTCAATAGAAGATTCAGGGTGTTTTGATATTCGCTGTTATATTGGCAGTTCACTTAGAAAAAAGACATTATTGAGCTTAATTGGTTTTCAAAATGTTATCCATATTGTCCTTTTGATTATTTTACAATTTGTAGCTTACTTACAGGCTACAAAACCAATGTTGAATGAAAAAGGTGGGAGCAAGCTGTTTATAATTGATACTGGCTGAGTTTCCAAGGAAGAGCATCAAGCTACAAACGTTAAAAGAAGCACTGTATGGGAGGCAACCCATAGAATTCTACTTCCTTTTAATTGTTTTTGTATATTTATTAGTCTGGTTCTTTAGTTGTGATCATGTTTGAATTGAGTTTGATTGACGTTCAATTTAGTTTTTAATTGAATTTCAACTCGTTTTTCTTTTCAAAATTCTTAATGATAATATTAATTAAAGTGTTTATATGTTTTGGGATCATGGGGAACTAATATGAAGCTTGGAAGAAGATTTGGAATTATGAGAATTACCTCTTCCCACGATTGTGGGCATCAATTCCCATGATCGTGGGAATTGTGGGAATTCCCACAAATCCCATCTAGAGGGAAATTTAATTTTCCCTCTCCTTTTCTTCTTTCCCTCATTCTTTAAAATTTCACTCCTTCTCTCTCTAACCTATAAATTTCTCTCCTCTTGCTCTCTAAAACTCTTCAATTTTCCTCTAAATTCTTAGTATTTTCTTCTACTCATTAATCTTACAATCCTTCCATATTTTCATGTATTAATCATTCAAAAATACAAGGATTTGGGAAAGATTTTGCTCTCTCTCTCTCTAAAATATGAATTTCACTTAATTTTTTTCTCACTTTTGCAGATTTTCTTCTTACAATGGCATCAAGGAAGATGATGGCTAGGAAATCAGTTGATGAACTCCACTCGCAAGTTTTCGCTGAAGGCAAGCGTGATTTAGTGGTGACTTACCGCTCTCCCTTCCTAATCTATTCAGAAGAAAAAGGTGTGTTTTATAATGTTAATATGGAGAATTTGAGTATAACTCCACACGATATGTTTGACATATCATATTTGAGACGTTCTGAAATTTTAGAGTTCCATTCTATGAAACTCGGAGATCCTCAGACCCACACTGTAGTGAGGAGTAGGAGGGGCACTAGTACAGTCGCTTCCCGACCCTCCACGTCCCAAGCAATGTCGGAGCTAGAGGCAAAAGCAGTAGAGGAGGAACCGCATGCACTAGTGGAGGTCAACTGACTTCAACAAATCCTAGACCAAATGGCTGCCAATTCTCAACAAATGACATCCCAAATCAACAAGCTCAGAACTCAAATGCGAAAAGTCCATAAGGAGCAGTGTAGCTGGAAGAAGAGGTTCCTTAACTTCTGTCAGAGGAATAATTTTGAAGCTCCTTCACCAAAACTATCGCCACCATCATCTGAATAAGCTTTTCTTACCTTTTTATTTTTAATTTTTTATTTCTCTTGTTTTTTTCATTTCATTTCATATTTGTTTGGCTTCATATTATTTCTTTTGTTTGGATCAATTTCATCTTTTGTTTGGTTTCATGTCATTTTCTTTTGTTTAGTTTGATATCATTTTTTTTGTTTGGTTTCATGTCCTTTATGTGTTTCAATTTCTTTTGTTTGGTTTGAGGTCATTTTCTCATATTTGGTGGTTGTCTTGTCACATTGAGGACAATGTGAACTTTAAGTGTGGGGAGGTGACTTTGACTTTCGAAATTGTATTGTTTGCATGTTTTGGCATATTATATGTGCTTTGTGTCAATAATGAAACCGTACTTGAATCATTCTGATAAATATTACCATGAAAGTCTGTCATGCTAATTGGAATTAGATTGAATGCATGCTTCAGCTCGAATTAGGCTACTTGAGTAGAAAGTGAACCATATTGAGTGATAAAAAGTAGTTGGTTACATAAGCTTAGTCACAAATTGATATTTGAACAATGAGGTAGTGTAGCAATGCATAATGAGTTTTCATTTAAGCCAAAGTGAGGATTGATTCATATGACTCCATCCATAGTCATTCTATTTCTTTTTTGAGTGTTACTTCCTTAGGTTACTACCTTTGGAACTTACTTTAAATCGGTTTGAGTCTACTGGATGCATGCTTAATAGAGATGATTTAGGCCCTTTTCTTGTTTTAACCCTTGGCTCAAATGACCTACCCTTTATAGTATCCTTTGCTACCTCCATTGAGCCTTAATCTTTTGTTTCTTGAAAACACCTGAATTTTTAAAACTTTAAACCTTTTTAACCTATCCATTCACAAGCTTAGTAGAGTATTATGTAATACATTAGTTGGGATCGTTGTGAAAATTTTACCGAGATGAGTTGAGTATATTTCTGCCTGTGGATTACATTGTATTTATCTGCTAATATATTTATAGTTCTTCCATGTATGAAGAAAAAGAAAGAAAATTTAAAAGAAAAAGAAAAGAAAAGAAAAAGGAAGAACAAGTGAGTAGCATCAATAAGTGCAGAATATTAGTTATATTTGTATATATCGGAGTTATGCTTTGTTATCCCATTTTATCCACTTTTTGCTTAACAAATGCTTGTGTTAACTTTTTTCTTTTCCCTCTCTACCCACCTTAACCTTTACCACATTACAACCCTAAACAAGTCCTTTTGATCTGTTTATGCATGCAATCATTGTAGAGAAGAATTGGTGTATTAGTAAGCCTATAGTAGTGTAGTTTCCTATAGGAAGTTTAAGCGAAACACTAACCATCAAACACTTGAAAGAAATGAGTGAAAACCATGAGGAAGATTCATTTTGCATCTTTACTTATCTTTGAGTGATGGTGTCAATTGTTGAGTTTGCTTATGTACACCAATGAAAAAGT
>JANZXP010074363.1:0-10462 GCA_027576715.1 Erythroxylum flavicans
ATAATTTTAAATTTATATGACTAATAATATATTTTTTAATTATTTATACAACAATTAATAATTTATTAAATCAATAGGCTTTTTAGTCATTTTATCTCTTTTCAGCAACTGTAACCGCACTTGCCAAACACCTATTTTCACGTTTCAGCAGTTATCAAAACAATAATCCCAAACACATAAGTACTTATTGAGAATAAGTACTTATCATTTCAGCAGGTTAATTTCAGTAGGTTGTCAACGACCACCACTCCCTTAAACCAAGCCTAAAATAGCTTCTACCATTATCTATAGTTGTAAACATTTATAAAATGACATAATTTGCACCCTCAAACTTAATTCTATTAGATCCAGTTACATCTTCATCTTGACGTAGTTAACATTTGACATGTGACATATTAGATAGACAACTATGTTCATATAGACCCTAACATGATTGTTATGAATTTTTTATTTTTCAATATTAATTATTATAATTATTAAAATAAAAATATGTTACATTTTTATTTTTGTATATATAACTTTTTATCCATGTCTCTCATAACACTTTACTTGAAAAAAATATAAAAAGTAAATTAATATCAATTACTTTTTAATAATATGGAACTAATAAAATTATAAAAATATTAACGATTATAAAATAATTAGAAAAGAAATTATAATAATAATCTAAATGTACGCATAAATTTTTCACGCTTCAATTTTAGAGATACAGAATGTATTTATAGATGTAATGAAAGAAATTTAAGAATTATTAAAATTTTGCATATATAATTATTATTACAACGTATAATTTTGGTTTACATGTGAAAATTTTAAAAGTATGGTATTGTAAACTTACAAGTTCTACTTAAAAAAGTTTAAGACCCATTTGATTCCACTTCTGTTTTCCTATTGTAGTTTTTGGTTTTTGGTTTTTGTTTTTGGTTTACGTTTTTTTCCTAAGAAAAAAATTGTTTAGTTGAAATTTGTAATATAAAAACTGAAAACAAAAACCTGTTTGATTGAGATTTACAATAAAAACTAAAAATAAAAATATGAATAGTTTTATCATCCTGTTTCTATTTTTGTAATTATACTCTTATGTTATTAATTTTAATATAATACATTATATTTTAAAATTAATTAATTATCATTATAGATAAAATTAAAATATATGCAAATTAAATATAATTAAAAAAATTACTCATTAATTATAGTCATTCTAATCAATAAAAGATATCCATCGTATTATAATTCTTAAAAACATAATAGTATTATCATTTACAAAAAGAAACATAAATCAATTAGAAATAATATAATCACTCTACATTTATCTAGCAATTTCGTCTCACTTCTGAGACATACCTCGAAGTTGTGCTGGAGTGGTATTATACTCCACTTGAGAACTTACATCTTCATTTTCACTTTTCTTATTTTGTTCTTCATTTTTAGCACAACTGTCAAATAATTCATCGCTTTGTCCATACATTCTAATATAATTGTGTATAATACAACAAGCAATATCAATGTATTTTTGTTTCTTCATATCATAATTTGACATATTTTTAAGTATAGGGAATCTTGATTTTAGAACGCCAAAACATCTTTCAATAATATTTCTTAATGAAGAATGCCTATAGTTGAACAATTCATATGGACCTTGAGGTATTCCTTTACTTCTATAATCTCCCAAATGATATCTTTCACTTCAAGATGGTGAAAGAAATCTAGGCATATTAGTGTGGCCTGAATCAACCAAGTAGTACTTACCTAATATATAAAGAACATAATATTAACAAAAAGATATTAAAAATGAATCATAATTACTATGTTTATTTAAAATAATATAATACCTTGTGGAGGCATAGGAAATTAATTCGCTAGACTCGTCACTGTTTCTAAAAATACTCGAGAGTCATTTGTAGTACCTTCTCATCCAGCCATTACATATGTAAAACGCATATCAAATAAACAATAACAAATAATATTTTGGGTTGGATTAATTCTTTTTCCCCTGTATGGTAGTTGTTCATCGATTGAAACATGTGCGTCAATATGTGTACCATCTATTGCTCCTATACAATCCTAAAAATTAAAATATATATTAAAATAATTATTAATCATAAGGACATAATTAAAATAGTAATTAAATATATGAAAGTACATGAAAATATGAAAATAGTTTTGAATTATGATGAATCTTAGGAGGCGTATTAGTAAAAGATGATAGAGTAATGACTCTTTTTGCAAGAAGATTAATTGCATATAAAACTTTACGAAAGTACTTTGAAATTGTCCAGATCGAATGTTGAAAGCATTCTGCATTGACTCTAGTTGTCTCACTATGCCTTAAAGTCATCAAGAAAACTACTACTTGTTTCCCCACAGTCAAATGACTTGCTTCCTTTAAACCTCTTAAACTCTTAAACTCATCACATAAGCTCAAGAAGATTATCTTTCTAATTCTTAAGTTTTCAGAAATCCTTGTAGGATTCTCATTCAAAAGTTCTAATATCCAATCATGACCTGGTAGAGCAGAAGTTCTACATGGTTGCTTTTGTAAACGAAAATATTTATTCTCTTCCCCAGTTAAGAGAAATAATGATTACCTTCTTTCATTCATCATCAAAATCTGATAAGAAATCCATATATCTACATTGACAACATTAAATAATTAATAAAACATTCAATCAAAAAAGTTTAACCAAATGTAGACAAAATATTCATACATTAAGTCAAATATCCATATAAATCACAAACTTAAAATGTTCAAACTATATAATAGTGTTTAAAATAAAAGTGCCAAATTAATAAGAATTCGATATGCAATAACATGAAAATATAACTAAAGTGACATAATCCAATCCAGCTTCCTTATATCTGTCATATTCATAAAATATCCCTATAAAGTGGAGAATCCTGTAAAGCCTTTATAGTTTTTCCATATTTACTTTGTCAACACCCAATTCATCTAAAGAATTCATATATTCTATCATTATATTAGACTCTTGGGATCTATTCTTTGCAATGGATGATGTTTCACTCAGTTTTTATCAAGTAAATTATTCTTCCTTTTTGATTGTTCACCAAGTATAATTAAGACCTCTTCTACAATGTTAAAATGTGTCCTCTTTGCCTTCTAATTTTTAAGAGATTTCTTTCTCTTTGATGTAGAACTTATATCTTGATCTTCTTTTTCATTATACGAGTAATCTTCATCAACATCATTTCTATATTTCTCTTTTGTACTATTCGATGGAGATTTAGTTTATAGATGTGCATGTGCACCAGTAGCGGTAGTATCTCTAAAAATATGACAAAATATGAAAATTATTTACATTCTTTTTTATTGAATCTATGACCTATTTTATACACCTATAATGATGGAAAATGAATATGAGAGTAGATATTATATAATATGATATATTAATAAAACAAATACATATTTTACCTTAAATAGATTTTTCCAACATTCATTTGTAGCATTAACTTCACCAATAAAGGAGTAGTAGCCGATTCCTGTTTCTTTGAGTAAGTTTTTAAAATTTTTCAATCTAACCCTTAATCTGTTATACTTATTCTTCAATTGAATATCAGTATACTCCTTATTGAATTTTTTTAAGCCCTGCCTTAATATTCTTCCAACTACATTTGGAAAAGGTAGTAGTCGTTTGATTTCCCTTCTTCACTTCTTCAACCATCAAGGAGATTAAATACATCTCTCCATACTCCATATTTTTCATTTATTTCCACATAATCATTGGAATCGTTCATATTGTTCAAACCTTCCATCACTAAATGTAATCACATATAAGTGATATCAATCACAACATTTTTTTTACAAAGTATTAAATGTTAAACATAGCTCAAAATAAACATAAGACAAATACAACAATTTCTGCAAAATATTAAATACTAAATATAGTTCAAAATAAAGCAACCACATCCATAAATTTAGAATAAAAAAAAAAGGATTGTTGGCAGACAGAAAAAGTTCAAGTAAACTGAACCTTTCAACATAATCGGATGACCCTTACAGTGATGATTATCCTAGTTGAATTTGTCAAAGAACAAGGAGGGATATCGTTATATCCCTCAGCTAGGTGATGAAGTTGTATACCTGAGAAAGGTATCACATCTTTTTCTTTCTGGTTTTCCTTATATGAATGCAACTTCAATTATAATTCACTCTAAATATGAATTTAGAAAGAAACTAGTTAAGCAAAAAAGAAACATTTGACAACTCGAGGAGTACAAAAACAAAAACTAGTAGTAATATCCATAGGGTATACTTTAATAAATGGTTATATAACTGAAGAACTCGTAAGAGTGCAATAGAAATGAGAGTTTATGACACTTAAGCTGAGGTTCTATATGATGACAACTTATAATTAAGACAAATTCTTTGTGAACTATACTTCGCATTGAATTATATCATTTGCACGAGACCCTTGTCCATAGTTATGGGCTAAGGTAGACATTAAAGAAGATGCAAGCATGTTATATGCTAATTGTAATCATTGAGCCAATGTTGCTTGGTATCTAATTTGTCAAACAAAATGTAAACAATATGCTTTTTTGATTATACCATTCGATCCTCATTACAAACTACATCTTATGAGCTAAAATGTGATCTCAACTCCAAGTTTTAAGGAGTAATAGAAGTGATAATTAAGGGTCACCTTCAGCGATTGAAAGAAAGCAAAATTAAATGTAGCTATAGAAGATATAACTCAAGCTTTATATGACAACATGTATTAATCAACAACGTAATACCTTCTTTACATGGTAAAATGGTTTCCTTGCGAACCTGTTTTCTACTAATAATTAAGTATATATATCATGTTGCAGTTATACGATTCTGCTATAAGTAAAGTGTGATAAATGCCTGGTGTGATGGAGGAACGCAAATGAGGAAGACGGTAGTTGATGGGAAGGTAAAATTGTTTCCTCACAAGAAAAGTCAGACAAGTTTCATGATAGCCCTTGGGAGAAATACCATGTTCGCAAATTGGAGAAATACTTGAAAATGTCGCAGGATAAATATGGGATCCAGAAACTAAACAAAGCTTCAAAGAAGTTGGATTTCTTCAACAAGTAACTACCATTTGCATCATAATGGGAGGTTAGAGATAAACCATTACATGAGCTTGGAAGTAGTAAAGCATGATGTGGATGTTATGATGGAAAATGGTCAATCTTATTTTGTGAGAAATGATGAGCTATCCACAAGCTATTGGACTATCAGTCCAGAAACTAATGGACATTAATACAGAATCTACAACTTTTAAGTCCAGAAGCTACTGAACTTAGCAACTACTGGACTATTGAACTTATCAGAGATTTGATATAAAACTTCATCAATCTCAATCCCTAAAACATAAGAAGGCCTCTCTCTTGAAACAAAACATAGTTGATGAATTAACGAATTAATTTTAATTATGCTACAGTAACATGCACTCACTTCTCTTTTATGTGAATACTGGAACATAAGAGGAAGGTGGTTTTATCATTGTAAAAGATTCAATAAGAGACAAGAAAAACCTTGGTGATATAAGAATACTAGAACATGAGAAGAAGGTGGTTTTGTCGCTACAATAAGAGCTAAAGGATGTAATAAGAGATAAAAAAGATTTATCTTTTTTAAGACTATAACTTGAAGAAATATCCAGTTTATTTCCCTGACTTTGTTCTCCTGAAGCAGACGATTAGCACGACCAACCAAGCCTCCTAAGTAACACAAGAAGGGCTTCTCTCATGAAACAAAAGGATCGATGAATTAATGAATTAATTTTAATTATACTATAGTAAAATGTGTATGTTACTGTAGCATACACATGTTAATGTAGCATAACTTCCACTTCTCTTCTTTGTATTCACGCCAGAGAAGGTGATGAGTGTTTTCATGTTTCAACTTAAATAATAACAATATTTGTCAAGCAACAGGTTAGAAAACACGCATAAGCTTATACGAAAACAAATTTGGAAATCACAGATGAGAAGACACAGACACTGAGAAGACGACAGAAGATGTAAAAATGATAGATTTTTTGTTGATTTCTATATGCAAAGACCTTTTAAGGCAAGCGATAGAAATAAGGAGAAACAGCAGAAGAAGCTGAAGAACTATAGTCGGCACAGTAGGAAAACTCATTTTCGCAACATATAAAAACCTATTTTAAAAATACACGAAAACGTCTTTTTTACGTTTTCAAAAACATGTTGCTATTTTTTTATTTTTAACAATAAAAAGTGAAAACCACTTCAACCAAACAAGTTTTCGGGGACTATTTTATTTTTTATGAAAACAACAATTAAAAACCAAAAAAAGGGAACCAAACACCCCCTTAATACATTTTTCATAGTAGAAAATAATTATGATGATCTTTACAATATGTGAAGAAAAAATTTAAAGTCAATTGTATATCTTATAAATCAATGTTAATTTTTAACTTTTATGTTATCTTTTTAAAGGTTAATTACCAAAAAAAGTCCAAACTTTCATCAAATTTTAAATTATAGCATGAATTTTAAAAAATGGCAATAAATGCACAAACTTTCAATTTTCTTCAATTCTAGCTCGATGTTATTTGTTGTTCTCTCGATGCACTAAGCCTTTGGTTTTCTGTTTATTCTTTTAATGTCCCGAACTACTCTCGCATAACAGCATACTACACCATTAAGCTCTTCGTTTTTAGTTTGTTCTCCTAATGTCCTTAGTGTGAGGGCGTTGTGGTTTTGTAATATGAAAATCAAAAAGTGAGGGCATCGAGAAAACAAACTAAAAATGAAAGAAAAAGCTTAAATCAAAACGTAAGGTCGTCTAGGCTGTGTAATCTGATTTAGGCCATTTTCAAATAACGACATCATTTTAGTTATGTAATTAAATGACGTCATTTCATTAATCTTCATTTGTTGTGTTAATTTTGGCTTATGTGTATTAATAGTTAAGTTTTTTGAAACACGTAACAAGCTACGTCAGCAAACTTAACGAAACACTAACGTTCGACTAGAATTGAAAAAAATTAAAAGCTTAAGCATTTTATTGCTATTTTTTGAAGGCAAGTGCACCTATTGAACTATAGTATAGTAATAGTGAGTATTGAGTATGGATCCCACAGAGATACAAGTAGTAGCAGTTGCTTCTTTCATATTATTTAACCGAAAAAAAGATATGATGGTTTAATTAAAATAATAAAACTAAACTAAAGTTCAACACAACTAATAACTGAGAGTGCAAGATTAACCAAGTCCAATAAGCAGCACCTAGGTAATGAATCTCCCTAAGATTTCTTAGTAATTAACCCTTTATTATGCAATTCAATTAAATATTATTACCTAATAGAAATTCTTATTTTATATTAATATCTTTCTCAAGATTATTTATGCTTAATCTCAAGTTGATTAGCTAAAATCTCCTTTTAGTTAAAACCCATAAGATTGCTTTAGTTGCTTAATGAATTCCTATATTAGGTTTGACCCTAATCTGAAAGATTTATGTTGCCCCAGCTCTAGGATTATAGGCAACTCCATTCAATTATGCTAGATCTATTCATAAATTATAATTTTCAACCTTGATATATAAAATCATACATGAATTAATATCCTAAAAATATCAGTTCAAGAAATAATCAAAAAACATAATTAAGTCCAATGAATCAAAAATCAAATTGCATTAAAAAGAGAATCAAATCATAAAATCCATCTTAAGGTTAATCCTTTTTAGGAACTAAACAAATTTAGTTTGTAAAAATAAAAAATAACCAATAATTCATAAGAAGAACTCAAAATAAGAGAATTTATGATAAACCCCCTTTTTTGATAAAGTTCACTAAAACTTTATGAAAATATGCTCTTTATTCGAATCTCTAAGTTAATATTCGCATCACTATAGCTTCAAGGCTCAAAACATGTTAAAAACTTAAACTCCCTCAATTTCCGTTCATATATGCCTTTTATACTTCGAAACACATAATTTTTCACTGGACACGTTCACTAGACATTAGTATGCTCTTAACCATGTCCCTCATTCTTACCTAGATACATGATTGTTGTGCAAAAATAAAAGGTTAAGGCACTAATATGGTCTAGAAATAACCTAACATGGTAATGTTCCACATCAACATAGGCACGTCTAACCTCATCATTGGTAAAAATTATCCTTTAATCTGTGCAAAATTATGTCAAAGTGATAAACTGGGCAATTATTAGCTAACACGGTCACAGGGTCTTATATAGTTAATAAAACAACCATGTTCACCTTCGTGTCCTTCAAAATTCTTCAATTTTTTGGCCTCTATTCCACCCAGTTTCTGCTCCTTTGAAGTTAAGACCTAAAAACACAAAATAAAAATAATAAGCACCATTATTAGACAAAATTACTAAAAATCACAAACAAAATATGCTAAAATTCTTACTAAAAAATATAGTGTGTTAAGTATTTATCAAACTTCCTCGCATTTAGGCATTTTCTTATCCTCTAGAAAGTCATAATTCAAATCATTAAATTTTAAAAAATTCATCCTTTTTCAATCTTAACATGTTTATCCACTCCTTAAAATATCATAATCTTATTAATCAAATTAGCATATAGTTAGACTTTAGCAATCATAGAACAAAAATCTATAAACCAATATCAACAACAATCAAAATTGACAATCTTTATAAAATCAAAAGCATAAAATTCTATACTCCCATAAATGATTCACTCAATTTGCTAAGTTTTAGGGTGGAGGATATAATAAAACTCTCAAATCAATATATAAAAGGAGTCTTAACTATATGCTAGTAATAAAATCAAATCTTAACCACTAATACGTAAACTAGAAGCAAAAATCAGTAGGTCTTTTAACATGGTGTAATGGGGCTCAGATAAAGGTATAGAAAAGATAATTATAAAGGTAATAAGGTGAAGGGAATTTACATAAACAAGAATATGCAAAACTTGATTCTTCATAGAATAGGTTCTTCAAGTGAAAATTTCTGGCATAACAAAAATTCTCCTAACACTCCAACAAAATCACAACTTTTCTTCCTTCCCTCCTTTTTCAAATTCTTTTTTTAATTCATTTGCTCATAAAAATAATTTTCAAACTTGAAATTTATTCAAATTTGGAGAGAATATAAAGTTTTAAAAACCAATGAAGTTGAGAAGAAACAATTTTAAATGATTAGTGTACATCGTCAATCATAAGCACAATAAACCTTCTCCTTAAAATTCTTCAATATAATCTAAGTTTTATGCAATTAAGTAAATTCAAATCTTTCAAAGTTCAAATTATCAAGAAAAAGGGTAATTGGCTTATAATATGACTATTGTCAATTAAAGAAAAGGCAAAATTTTAAAATTCGTTATTTTTGAAAGATAAAACATGGTCGATAATAATAAAATAAAAATACCCTAAAATAACTTGTTAAATCTAAGTGCCTTAATCAATTTAATACCTCTAGTCTAACAATGTGATCTTAATATGAATAATAAAAGTATGTTCTAAAATCATCCAACTATGCATGATAAACACATAACAAAGAATAATAGATAATAATATAATGATATATTGCTCTTAGGCTCAAAAGCTCACATTTAGGATTAATATATGTAAATAATATGCAATTTTCACTCATATTAACACTCTCAATGACCACTAAAAATATGGCTCATAAAAGCAAATCTATTCCAGCTTTAATAATTCATTTTGGAAAGATTTAAACTAAATTGGGATTTCAGTTAATAAGAATGAATAATAAGGATTATAATAAGCTTGATAATTAACCCAAAACTAAAAAATCTCTTCAAAATTTTCATTAAATAATATTATTTAAAATTCAATATACCCCTTCTTCATACTTAAAGATGTATATTGTCCCTATTGTATACAATAAAAACATAGAAAAACAAAGTGAGAAAGGAATATTGGGTCAATTGGTATTTCCCTAAATAGTATATACAATTATGAACTTGTTGCAATTTCAATCCTAAATTAAGTATATTAATCCTTGTAAAAGAAAAATAAAAGGGGATAAAAAGGAAAAATGGAAAAAGAAAAGAAAATAAATAACAATGCAAAATAAGAGTTTAACAAATTAAAGTCCTTGCTAATTATTAAAATAAAATAAAATAGGAAATAATACATTAAAAATAAAAATAAAGAATGAAAATGAAAGAAAAAAATCACTATGTTGAGCATCCTGGGTCTCTCGGACGATTTGAGTGACCACATTAGACAAAGTGTAACTTTTCAGCATTTGTCTACTCTTGGTCTGCTTTTGTCTAGATGTGAGTCAGTGTAATATGAGTGTACATGGCTTAGGTATCTTTCGGTGCTACCTTTGCAGTAGCTCAAGCATCTAGCTATTATAGGGTTGGTGATGATGTGATATCTCTCATTTGTAACATCCCGATACCTATGTTAAGGCTAGAATAGTAATTTATGAGAAAGTATTGTGAAATTAGGAAAATGCACGTCATGCATAAGTTAATTGT
>JANZXP010074394.1:0-10462 GCA_027576715.1 Erythroxylum flavicans
TAAGAATTCCAGAATCTCTAAAGATTCTTGTTAACAACATGCCATATGGTAAGGCATTGGAATCCCTCTTCGTCTTCTCTCCATCTTTGTTTAATTAAACCACTAATTTTTTGTATCATCCACAATAATACTTATATCCCACATAGAACAACTTTTCATTTTTATCTCACCTAAATGACACATGCCCACACTATATATTAGCCTCACTTGTAACAAATTTTATGTCCCTCACATCTACTCCTTCGTAAACATGATAGCACAAGGTTTTCATGCATTCTTGCTCTAAAATAATGAGAACTTCTTCATGTATATGACAGTTTCCACTTAAGGTTCATTCACATGTACATGTATTATTTCTTGTCCAAGATAACTAAATGGCTTAAGAAAAATTTGTCCAATTTTGATAGAAATTTCAAGTCCACTTGATACATTTAAATACATTAACATATAAGTTAGATCGATTTACTTTAGGTATCCATAAGTATGACTTATTCTTATGTCTTTATGTTTTAGCTCAAGAATTCTTCAAATTTACTTCACAATAATTTAAAATCAGGTCAATCTTGATCTATTATAAATCTATCTGATTGAATTTATTTTTGGTCCATTTCCATACGAATCAACTCTAATATTTTTTGACTATCATTTTACTTTAATACTTGTCATTCAGGGTTGGGTTCCTAATTCACCTTTTAGCCAAAATAAAATTTACATTAACTCGAAAATATCATTAACACAAAATGAAATTTTATAGACATGTGAAAAGAAAAGTTTGGGTTTTACATATAGACCTATTGGTCTTTATTTGACCAGGTTTTAAAATAAAAAAACTATATGTAGTCCATATAGCAAAATTCTGGCATTTTAGGCAAAACTAGTACTAATTTAATAATTTATTTGAAAATATTTGAAAAGAACTTGATTAGCCAAATAAAATGTTGAATAAGTTTGTGCATTATTTTGAAAAATATCCTAATATAAAGACTAAATTCAAGGAATCATCTATACTAAATCATAGTAGTTAATGTTGTAATCATCAGGCAAAACCTTATAATGAGTAGCACAAGTAACTCGCTAATTGAACTTTCTGATGTAGTACTAATGTAGTGTAATTTGCATCTGTAGCCAATAAAATCATAAACTACAAGTAATCATATTAGTCCTTAGATTAAGACCCATGATTCCTAAAAGAAACTTTAATCTCTTATAGAGATTAACTAAAAATAGATGATCTATATTAGATTAATTGAAAATTTGATGGCCTAGCCTATAAAAAGCCATTAACTATAAAGCTTAATAATGAAAAAAATTCATCCTATTGTTAAAGGATTCAACACTTTGAGATAAGTGGAATCACATATACATATTTGCAATAAGATAACAATGTGTTTCAAATATCACAATATAATAAAAAGTGCAAAATTTGCGACTGTATTAATCTTAAATACTATAAAATATAATAAAATCCCACTACATCAGAACGTCATAAGAAAATATAATATCCATGTTGTCTACATGTCTAAAAAATCTATAAGTCCAAACTCCTTAGTCAATAGGTCAACTAACATATTTATGGTGATAATATTTTCTTAAAATACATCAGTATCATCAATCTATTATTGAATCCTAAAGTACTTAAGCTTAACATACTTGACATAATTATTGTTCTTCACATATTTAAGAAAGAATACATTAAATGAATTATGACATTGAATCATTAAATGCCATGAAATTGAATTGATAACTACAAGTCCTCCAAGAAAATTGCTTAATAATTTGAATGTAATCCTACCATAGAACATACTATAATATTGGCTTCTAAGATCAAAATCATCACAAAATACTAATTAAAGCTCTTGCAAGATATAACTCCTCTAGCTAGCATTAAAACATCTAATGATCTTTAGATCATCTATATGCTTATAAACTAACATACTACCAAGTGCATAGTTCACATAATTTGTAATCATTTTCTTTTATTTTAATGTATTTATCCTTACTTGATAAAATATAATTGAGTTTTACATTAAAAGATGAAAATTGAAGGTTGCAATTAAGATAAGCTTGAAATTAAAAGTTTAAATATTAGATAAAAGAGCCACAAAATATGAAGGAAGTTTAAGATAAGATTTGGTGACAAAATACTTTAACAAGTAAGATGTGAACATGCTTTATGAAGAATTTGTGAAAACAACTATTAACAAAATAAATGATAAATAAGATTTGAGCACACTTCATCATAATTTGTACATCATAAAATTCTCTAGAAATAAGAGCAAGAATCAAATACTAATAAGATATATTAATTAAAGTTATTTTTCTTATCTTTTTTGGAATGGAAGTCTTTGATTTCTAATTTTATTAGAATTCATATTTATATTCAGACATAAGGATAAATTTATTTACGAGACATATTATTCAATTAGAAAGATAGACATATATCTTTAAGAGGTTATCGAAGGATTGGAAGGTAAGATTCTTCCTTAGTAATATTTACATGACGGTTTTTCCTTATTAAAGGGATATATAAAATTATCTTCTCTTTCATAGGATTATGCTTTCTTCATAACCATCAGCAAGTAATTTAATTCTTCTTTAGTCCAGAGATTATTGAAGTTGATTGAAAATTTATATGATCTAATTTAGTTCTTCTTTGTTTATTATTCTTGACTATTTATATATTCTGTTTTTATAGAAGTTGAATTAAGTTAAGATATAAGGCAATCGAGGATTACAAGTACAATGCAATTGTAAGTTACAATGACAAAACTATTACAGGCTTACAACTAAAACCATAACTGAATTACAAATATTGCATTGAAATGGATATGTTTACACAGTCCAATTGAAGCTAAGAAATTGCTGATCCTATGTGGATACTAATATGAGATCTCATAAGCAGTATTAGTTAGCTGTTAAACTGCTCTTTGAAGAGTCATTTGTCCTAAAAATATGATTGTTCCTTTCACCTCATATTGTAGTAACTAGGAATGAAAGAGGGTCGTAGAAGCACCATTTAATAATATTTTTTGAGAATTTGATATTAGAACACCAGACCTTGATTTGGCTTAACTGATTTGAAAAATAAAAAATCAAATATTTATGCATTAATGCTTTTTATGTTTCAATAACAAAGCCCTGCATTAGAAGAATAAATGATTTGAGTTCTCTTTAGCTCTTTGATAAAGAGTGCACTAATTTGTAAGGTGTATGAATTTTGCTAACTTGCTAACAGTTGGTAACTTATTCCTCATTGCAAGCCAGAGGGTTGTTGAAGTATATGGTTATTAGTGACAAAACCAAGCAACATTTGCCCATGGAAGAAGCTCCAAGTTATTAGCTAGCACATGTCTATAGCACTGATTGTTGAAATTGACATTGGAAGTGTGTTTTTAAACAATAATGTCATTATCAAAATTAATAGATGTATACATGATTTGAGCTTTCAATAGAATAGGAATTCTACATGATTTCAACTTTCAATGGAATAGGAACTGAAGCTAATATGATAAGTTCCTTTCTTGCTAAGGCTTTTAAAACTATATCCTATTATGTAGTTAATATTTTAAGAGTTGAAGCTTCGTCTATTTTATCCAGTAGACCTATAAATAGCCAGTTATACTGCCAAAATTTGGTTTATTCATCATTTTTAGTTCGGTGAATGAAATGATGTCTCATTTTTCCTCTCATCTTAAAAATAGCTTTTAGGGTGATAGAGGTAAGAACATCAGCATTCAAGCTTTACAAATTCCCATTCTTGATGAAGTAGTTATGAATCCGCTTGCACTAGAGTACTTACTTGTTAGTAAGTAGTCTCCACAGTCTTTTGGAAAGCAAAAATGTATTAATATATTTGAGTGAGGTGATTTTCATTTGTCTTTGTTTTAAGGTATATAAACCTCCTCGTATTTTATCTCACCTTACTATAATTTCCTTTACAACCAGTTCATAAAAAACTACTAAAGATCTTGTCAATTATTTTGATAACTTTAATAGGTAAAACAATGTGATCTGCCCAATAAACATTGACAGAATTCAATATGGAAATAATAAGTTGTGTTCTTCCAACAGTTTAGAGATTTCTAAAGCTCTACGAAGCAATTCTATTGTTAATTTTATCAATTAAGCTAATATAATCCCTTAAGCTTAGTTTATAAGCTATAATAGGAATGCCAAGACACTTCAATGGTAGCTGCTATTATTTGATCCCGTGATTTAGGTTAGAGTTCATTCCAGATTTGAAGCATTTTAAGACAGGAACAATTCACTTTTAGAGCGGTTTACATGGAAGCTAGACATCTTATTAAACATATTGAGAGCTTTCATAAGAGCCAACATAAATATGGAATCTACTTTAGAGAGTAATATGAGATCATCAACAAATCATAGGTGAGAGATTTTAAACTTTCCATATTTGGAGTGGAATTTAAATCCCTTGGTTCTCTTTATAACCTTTTACAGTATTCTACTGAATGTTTCCATCACTGAACCAAATAAATAAGGTAAGTTGTGTTCCTCTTAGTGAATTCCTTTGCAATTTTTGAATAATTTTGTAGGTTGATCATTTATAAAGATGCTATAGCAAAGATAAGTAATGCATTGAGTGATCTAATAGATGAATGTTCTTGGAAAATCCATGGCAGATAGAATATTGTTAATAAAGTCTCAATCCACACTATTGTAGTCCTTTTTAGAGTCAATTTTAATACAGCAGCCTACCTCTCTTCTTTAAATAAGTTTCGCGTAGCTCCTGAAGAATCAGAATATTATCACCAATAGCCCTTCCAGGGATATAAGCTCCCTAAGAATCCCTAATTTTATTTGGTAGTAGCTTTCTTAACTAGTGAGCTTTTATCTTAAAGATTAGTTTGCAAATTGAATTGAAACAAAAGTAATGAAAGTTTTGTTAATATCTATCAAAAGGGAGCTTTTTTGAATAATTTCGAAACTACTTCTGACACCAAATTTACAAGAAGCCATAAATTTTGGAAAAGGTTAACATTGAAGCCATCATTTCTTGGAGTTTTCTGTGGATGAAGATATTTCAAAGTTTCATCAATCTTTTGAATGGTAATTGGTTAAGATAGTAATTAAACTTCATGAGGAGAGAGATAACCTTTCAAGATTTTCCTGAGGAGTGATTATAAGTGAAATGATCCTATTTGTTGCTTTTTCTAAAAATAATTGCTTAACAATCAAAATAACATATTTATATACGTTTTATTTTTCTAATATTTTTGGTGAATAATATAATTGATTATGGACAAGTTTTCAATTTTTGTTATAAATATATATAACTTAAATAAACTAAGTATCTATGTTTATTGATTATAATTAGTGGTCTCTCTTTTTAAATTTATCAATAAAATAAATCCTAAAAGCTTATTTAAGGTTATTTGTTAATAAGAGAGTTAATTAAATACCTTTTTTTGTTAACTGGAAACCAAGGACAAATGATTTGTTGAAAACTATAACCATTTTATACATAAATAAATAATATTATCATTGTATCAATGTGATTTTGAATTAAAATTAATCCTTTGGTTAGGCATTTTTAATATTTAAATCTTTTTTGTTTTACTCTCTTTTCATTTTGATTGAATTGTTTAAATTAATTTATAAGATCCCTTTTTATTATTATTTTAAAAAAGAAATAAATAAGCTTAATCATTTATGGATACAATTATACTTATCACTTCAAACAAAATATTTTTGGGTAGGAATTCTATTTTTGCTAGATTTAAAACTTATCAATATATAATATTTGGTTTTGGATATATAGTGAAATTCTTTGTTTGCCATAATACAATTCTCATGATTAGGATTTGTCAAATACTTTCTAAGAACACTAATTACAAATGCAATGTCAAGTTTAGTGCAAATATATAAATATATCAGATTTCAAATTGCATTACTGCAAGGAATATAACTTGTCCCTATTTTCTTTAACTTATTATAAGGTCACTACTCCTTACTTAACTTGTAATTTTAGGTGATATACCATTATTTATAGTCTTCCATGTTAATCATCTTTAACATTCTATCTATATAAGCATTTCGATTTATGTTTATAATCTTTATAAATATATCTGCATATATCTCCACTCTAAAAATAAATTATCTTTAAGACCTTTCATTTCGAAATTCTTTACAAAATCTTATTCAAATTCTGCAACGTACTCAAATCACTGCTAGCAAGTAAATTTTCATCCATTTATAAGACTAGAAATACAAACTTATTCCCATTTAATTTAAATAATATATAAATTTTAAGTTTGTTATCTTAAAATCTAAAGTTATTACCACCTTATGAAATTTTAGGTACCACTTCCATAATATATAATTTAATCCATATATGGACTTACTTAATCTATAAAGTTGGTGCTAATTTCTTTTTACTTTAGAATCTTTAACTTGTTGCATATAGATATAATCTACTAGATAGATATTCAAGAAGGCTACGTTTTGGTAAAGCTTAAGATAAAAATAAGTTCCTAAAGTTATAATAATACTAAATGATTCCTTTATTGAGATTGGCAAAAAAATTTCATTGTAATCAACTCCTTCCTTTTTACTTTATCCCTAGCCACAAGCCTTTCTTTAAACCTCTCTACCTTCTTTTTATCAACGCACGTTGTATTGTAAACGCATTTATAACTAATGGTTTTAAATCTATCTAGAATGTCAATGATAATGAATCCCCTCCTCTTTAGCCTTCATAAATCTATCAAACTGATCACTCCTTATTACTTCATCAAGGGTAAGAGGATCCATATACTCTCTTAAAATATAGCTAGTCTCACTCATACAACTAATGAAATCATTAGAATGTGTAACCCTTCTATCTCTCACTAAATATGTCAATGGTGTTATAAGATTAAGTTAAGCATGCACCATAATCTACTCAATAACATTTGCACCACTTCCATAATCAGGAGTTGAAATTACATCTAAGTCAACCTTACATAACTTTAAAAATACTTAATAACTCTCACTTTGTATATGATGTATATATTTCTATAAAAATTTTATAATAAATGCCTCTGTTATGGAACTATGATCAGTACAACAAAATGTATAGCCTTAAGGTTATCCAGTGAATATAAATATTTGTAACATATTATAAAAGAAGTTGAACCTTATGAAACCTTGAAATATATCAAACTAGGCTTCCTACTTGTCTATATTTCAAAAGAAGGTTTAGGTACTAACTAACTTACGAGGAACACAATTCAAGATATAAAGGTTACCTTATATGCCTCACCCCATAAATACTCAAAAAGCTATGATCTTTCTATCACACTCCTCACTATGTCCTTTAACATGTAATTATGGCTCTCTATTACTCCATTTTGCTCAGGTTTACTTAGTATTGCTATTAAATTCTGTCAAAATCCTCTAAAAGCTTATCAAAATGTCCCTTATTTTTACCTAAATTTTCTTATCTACCATAATAATCTCTACCATTGTCTAACCTGACACCCCTAATAGGTATATTAAGTTACTTATCAATTTTTTCTTTGAAGATTTTGAACTTTTTTAGGGCCTTAAGATTATCATTGACAATAAATTAAAAAATATTTCCCATCAATTATAAGTTTCAAAGTCAGCTAACATATTTATGAATTGTCTCCAAAATTTCACTAATTCTAGTGATACCTTTTTTCTTACTTTAAGTGACTTTACCCATAATATAACCTACATAGGCATTATTAACAACATTCTAAACCAAATTGTGGAGGATTTCAACCTCCATCAATATCTAAACCTTTTGCTTTGAAATAAGTCTCTTATATTATAAAATGAATGACTTCTCCTTAATTAAACTACTTTAATTCCTTTTTTCTAGCATTCATAAACAATTTACTAGGATCTTTTAAATTAAGGAAATAAAGACGATATCCTTTAAATTAAGGGAATGAAGACAATCATTCTACAAACATTCACCAATTAAAATAGAAGTGAGAATCAATAAAACATTTTTATTATTGAAAATTAGTGAATATAAAAGATATCAATTCTAAAATTAGAAACTAAACTACATTTCATATGTTACATCTATATCATTTTATTCAACATTAAACTACAATATAAACTAAACTATAACTCCATATCTCCAATGTACTATACTTCTACTTGATTTCATTGCCTATTAACATATTTAAATCCCTTCCACTTAGACTCCTTTTGTTGCTTAGTACATGTAATTTAACCACTATCTAACCACTAACTACTTGGTTCTATGCTTATTAAAGATGACTTAAAGTAAACTAAAGCTTGATTTTTTAATTAAAGATGACCTAAAGTAAACTAAAGCTTGATTTTTTTTCTTCTTCAAGGAAGCCTTTATAGTTGTCACCCTTCAAATGACTTATCTTATCATAATACTAATAGTTAACATTCTTTTTCTTAACCTCACTAAATGATCCATTTTCCTGTATCCTTAGTCTTCTTCCACTTTTTATTCTAATTATTATAATTCTATTTAGATTTAAATGATTCAATCATCCAATTAATAGTTTCACCATTTTTCATATTTTATCTTTTCCTTTTCTTGATCACAAATAAAATAAGTTTATTCAATATGTACTCCTCTTTCTAAGCATTATAGACAAACAATAAGGAAAAAAAGTGAGAGGCAAGGAATCCATCACTTAATGGATCATAATGGAATATTAAAAAACATATAATCCACTTAACTGATTATCATACATCTTCATGATGGAAACTTTATCCTCATAAGTTCCATCATATTTTAGAGAAGTTAACATTTGTATAGGTTTATTCAATGTTTAATCCTCCTTCTAAACATTATAGAAAAACATTAAGGAGCAAAAGTGAGAGGCAAGGAATTCATCACTTAAAACATCAGCCTGGAATATTAAAAAAATAATCCACTTAGCTGATTATCATACACCTTCATGATGGAAACTTTATCCTCATAATAGAAGGCCCCAAAATATACCCTAGATGAAATGTTACATATTTATGACAATACACGTATGATTGACTTGTTCTTTGGAGTTGGAATTCGAAATTAAACATGTGAGGGAATTCTAAAATAGTATGTATTAATACAAGTGTTATGAGATTTTAATTGGCATGAATATGTGTTAAGATGATGAGAATTGAATGATGGAAAGATGATGGTTACATGCTAATTCTGGTTTAACTACTAAACAAACTTTGATTGTTTAGCTATATCTTGACCTGTAGACATCAAAATGGGATGATTTTAAATTCAAATGAAACTAATACATTTATCTACAACTTTAATGAAGGAACCCAAATCTGATATTGACTATAAGATTTTTGAATTATGGTTTGAAGTTTAGTTTTGGCTGTTGTCCTTGTTTTTGAACAGCTTGTGGTTTTTGGGGTATAACTCCCAATATAATTAACAAAATTGCATAAAATTTATATCATTAAAAAATTAATACATAGGGGAATGAAATTAATTGATAAGATCATAGGCAAACGTGGGAATTAAAGGAAGAAGAAGGATCAATATGCAATTTTCCTAAAGTCCACCCATGGACCAATAAGATTAAAGCATGCGTGTCCAATGGAATCGTAACACATAGTCCAATACAATTATAACACATGGTCTAATAGAATTGTAACATATGGTCCAATAGCCTTGCAACACATGGTCCAATAGACTTGTAACATGTGGTCCAATGGGATTGTAACATATGGTCTAATAGGCTTGTGATATATGGATCAATGAGATTGAAACATGAGTCTAAAACTAGAAAGTTCATGAAAAGGCATATGCAGAAGGGAGATGCACGAAAATTTGAGGCTTAACTTCGTGTTTTTATCCTCTACATTTCACTTTCATTCCATCATTTTTCACTTAGTGATTCAAGCAAAACCAAAGAGAAAGGGAAGGAAAAGCATAAGAAGAACAACTTTCTCAATTTTAAGGTTTGGGATTTCACCTAGTTGATTTCTATATTTGCGTATGATTGAATGGATATAAAGATTAATTTAATTGTGTGATTGTTTTTGGGATGTTGCTTTGTTGTTATTTTGGTGTTATCTTGGAAAGAATTGGTTGAAGATGACAAGAGAACATTGTGTAGTGGAATTCTGTCTAGGGTTTGTTTGAGTAAGTCATAGTGTTTAAGTCATAACTCAGTCTAAAGACCCCCAAATTGTGTGATTTTAGTTGCATATGAAACCTAAGACGTATAGCTATATCTTTAGAAGAAAATATGACTTAGTTCTGGCTTTATGACCATGGAAATTGAGATCGAAAGAGGTGACCTTATTCTGCCCCTGTTTTGGAGTAACTTATGATGTTTTGCTTATATCTCATGATTTAGAAGTCCAAATGGTCCGATTGTTAGTGATATCAAAACTTAAGACATTAGGAACAATTGTTTAGAAGAACTTATTACCCAACAACCTAGGTTTCTATGTCAAAATGGTCATAAAAAATTGACTCGAAAACTGT
>JANZXP010074424.1:0-10459 GCA_027576715.1 Erythroxylum flavicans
ATAATTCATTTATACAATAAATGAAGCTTGCGGAATACAATATTTAATACAAATTTTACAGAAAACATATGCAGATGCCAACTGATCTCAACCTCTATCTCTTACTCAAAAGCAGTGGTTAGATTCCAATTTTGTCTAACTGGAGATCTCCCTAAGCCTAAAAAAAATGTTGCAATATTGGTTTGAGTTTTGCGAACTCAGTGGGTAGACCATCCTCGATAGCTCACTCAATCACATAACACATCAATTCATGTAATCACATCATTTCACTAATCATCATGTTGAATCACATACGCTTCATATTCACTTAATTCATATTTCACATTCAGAAATTATTCAAACAGTGCATTTCAATCATTTAAACATACATATCAATTATATATGCAATGTACATGAGACTCACATTCATTTATTTTATTGCTGTGACCGAGTACCTTTTTCACTGTCCCATATCCGTTGCAAATACCGGGCTCTATCATACTGTCCCTTATCCATTGGAGATACATGACTTTTTATATATTGAGCCTTAGGCTCTTACCACAAATGTCTGAGCTTTAAGCTCTTTTTCACTGGTAACTTCGGTCACAATTGCCTTTATCTTTCATGCATTCATGTAATGGTGTGCTCTACATTCACATATTTTCAAACAATCAATAGTGCTCAAATTTTCACATTCATTCACATATATTCATCGGATCGATGTCCGGCATTCAACAATAATGTTGAAAATCACTTATTTTAGTTCAATTCACATACAATGAGCGCTTTTTATGTTTTCACATTTATCAAACTCCTCAAACTATTAATGTTCGGAATTGTATCAATTACATTCATATTCAATAGTAATTCAATACAGAAATTTAAAACAAAACAAACAATGAAAGTGAGACCATCTAGGTTGACTCACAGTACGCTCTATATTAGCATTAGCTTCCATGATCTGGAAACGTCTGGATGTAAATGTTGAATCCTATATATCAATTTCATGCAACACACATAATGCACAGATATTATTAATTGCACAATTACATAAACATTTCATTATACACATGTGTGTGTGTGTAAGGTGTAATGCATGCTCATTCTGACAATCCCGGGTATATTTCCTTTATTCACATCTCATAATCAATTAAAATCTTTCAATCATTCTTTAATATCTAATGCACTTTACTTGCTTTACTCATCTTATTCATCATTCGCTAGGTTCACTCAAGATCTCATTCAAGTCTAATTACCTCATATGGAAGCACCCTAGCATTGATTGGTTCAAAAATCACTCAAGAGATAACTCTTTTTCTCCATACGTCAGGCCACGATCGTGGTGTCCCTGCTACGATCATGACAGAACCTTATTTTATTAGGCCACGATCGTGTTGTAAGGGCCACGATCATGCCCTGCATTTTTCTCCCTTCATCCAAATGAATTTAACACTTAGACAAACATCAATTCTACTCCAAATTTTCCCGAATTCATATGCATTAATGCAATTTCATTCCATGCTAATTACATTGCCAATTTATTGCATTAAACTCTTTAATCCTCTACTCAATTGATTCAACATTTCAAACTTAATCTCATCATTCATGAAATCCAATCTCCTTCCATACTACGTCTTATTTATAATGCATCAGACAATTCATTCATTTTTGTTATGTCCTCATTTAACGCTATAAACATTTCAAATTTAGATGCATTGCCTTCAAACATCCTTTTCCTTAAAGGTATAACATCAAGATCAATCAAACTTATCACACATTTAACTAGCTTTTCCAACATCACTTATGTTCCTTTTAAGTCCCAATTAAGTCCAAACACATCATAATTATATACCTCATCCTTAATTGGTTCAACCATTGTATAATCACCACATTACCATGAAAAATCACTGCCACGATCGTGGCATCCCCTGCCATGATCGTGACAGAAACAAATTTCCTAGTATTCCTGCAGTTTTCCAGTTTTTCTCATGATAGATTTTTAGGTTAGTTTTGTATGACCATTGTGACCTAGACAAAGAGGTTTTTAGGCAATACTTTCTTCTAATAAAATGTTCCTCTATGTATTAAGTTTCTAATGACATCGAATTCATGCATTTTGGATTAGTATCATGCATGTTATAATCAAAATACTACAGGCTATTCTTATACCTCGACAAAACACCATTCTCAATTTCAAGCCAAATTTCATGACTCCTAAGGACAGATTTCAAATCTGATTCCTTCATAAAAAATGTATCCATATGTTTTTAGTTTACTCTAAATCAAAATGCATCCAATTTGGATATTTACAGATCAAGTTATGGCCAATATACGGATGTATGTTCAGTAAAACACTGCCTGTAACATATTTCAGCACACTTTAAACTTCATTTTCATCCTAGTTCATCTCTTTTACTTAGTCTATCATTTATAACTCATGTACTCATTATTTCCTATTCATTCCCACTCCCACTTCAATTCAATATCATACACAACAATTAATGATCTATGTTTGATCACTAACCCAAAAATAGAACATAATACATTCATTCATAAATCACCTTTTTGCATTTCTTTCAACCCCATTTTAGGGCTCATTCTAACTCTAAATCATCTCTACATCAATTTATGAATCATTAATCATCATATACATAAAATCAATACATGAACATACCTAGCTTTTCTCATTCACGTCTAGCATACTTAACACCATCTTATGATCATATACCCTCTAACCATCATTATACATGCTTCATTCAACAAATCAAGAAGAGTAAAGCTTTTAACTTACTTGTTTACTTTAAGATCTTCAAAAATCACCATGAACCCTAGTTTCCAAAGCATCACACGATCATCTTTCATGGAAGCATGGGGTGGGTCTTTTTAATAGCAAGATGAAGAAGACAAGGATTTTGAAGTAACTAATGATGAAAAATAATAGCAAGGATCAATATGGAGTGTGAGAGAAGAGAGTGTCGTAGATGATGAAGAAGAAGAAAGAAGAAAATACGAAGAAATAGAGAAGAAAAGAGAGAGAGAGAGAGCATTTAACAAGTGAAAGACCAAATGAGAGTTGGTCTTCACTCTCTTATGGTTCCATTTATCCCTCTTTTAATAACTAATCTTTTTGATTCCAATTGACTCCCAATTTTCAATGACATATGTCGTTAAATCCCAATGTCATTCATAAAAATTTCTACTGCCATCTGACACTTATTTCTGCCACTATTCATCAACTGTCTCGCCACTTGGCATTTTTCCTAATCCAAAAATGCCCTTAATTTCCAGAAAATTCTCAAATTTTAACAAAATTCTAAATCACTAATTAAACACAACAACTCAATTTTTAAGACATATAATCCATAATTCACATATTAGTCACATTAAAACGATCATTTATACCCAAAAATGTCAAATGAGTGCATGAACAATTTATTGTAATGTGTGTAATGATCAAATTCATGTGTGTATACTAATATTATGCATGACTATGAAATGCATTTTTCTAATATCTTAATAATATTTCTCATATACGGTATTCCCAGGCTCTAACCCTTCGTATGAGAACGGGATGTTACATTAAATCCTTAGCCTCATCTATAATGAAAGCTATTATAAAGAGGAGAGTAAAATTTAGATCTGACTTTATTTACTGATTGACAATGGCAAATCAACAAGGTTTTGGTAAGGTAATTGGTTGTTAGTAGGACCTCTAAAGAATCTAAGCATTGTTATAACCCTCAGACCTCTTATTCAGCAGAAGAAGACAGTTGTTGCATCTCTCTCTAACAAGGACTTCTTCAGACATAATTCTATTCCCAATTCCATAAGATCAGATATCGTCAAAACATATATCAATGATAAGGCTCATACCATTACATGGAAACACACTAGTAATGGAATTTTCACTAATCATTCTTACAGGAAGGTACTTTAAGGAAACTTGAAAAGAATTCTATAGACTAAAGTTATGTGGTTCAAACATTAATAACTACGAGCTTCCACTACAATATAGTTAGTAATGAAGGATAAACCGCCAACAGTTGATAAGTTGGCAAAGTTTCTAAATCTCACAAATTTGTGCATATTATGTAAAATGGCTAAGGAGAGCACAAGTCATCTATTTTTTCAATGTGAATTTGTTATAGACAGTTCGAGAACAATGTTGCACAAATGTCACACTTTTGATGCTCCAAAGGAATGGAATGACATAAGAGATTAATGCCCCACCATTAATCATCCAATCATCACAATGAAATGGTGTTTCTGCTTAAAACTTTCATATCTAGTCACAACCATTTGGGATGAGAGAAACATATAAGGTTTCCATGATAGAAGCTTTAGCAAGGAGCAATTCAATAAGAATTTGCTACAAAAATCAGAACCTCAGAACCCATATTAGCATCTTTGAACATAAATTTTAGAACATAGATTATCTCAGCAATATTTGGAATATGCAATCTATTTTTTTCCACCAAAGGATAAAGGCCTTTAGTTGTATTGATTAAGCTATTGGTTAGACGTGATATCCTCCTCATGAGGCACTTGTTTTTCCAGCTTACTTTAGCTTGTACACTTTGATTGCCTTCCAAGGCTTAATTCAATTACTCATTTCTTAAAAAAAAGGGATTCTTAGGTATCATGATCTTTCTTGTTTATTTAGGTGACATTGTTATCATATGTTTTGATATGGAAGCCGTTTTTAAAATTTAAAACTTTTTATGATCTACTTTTCAATTGAAAGATCTTGACAAACTTACTTATTTTTTAGATTTAGAGGTATATTATAAACTTCATGATACTTTCTTAAATTAGCATATAAGTATATTGATGATCTTGTTCAGTTGGCTAGACTTAACAATACTATTCTTGTTGACACTGCTATTGAAATTAACATGAAATATTAACATAAAGAGGAGAGCTTTTTGAGGACTCTATTTTATACTGGAAGTTAGTGGAAAGTCTTATAAATCTAACCATTAAAAATGTTAAAGTTAACATACCTAGTGCACAAGGCACCCTGCTTTGCGGGGGCCTAGGGACGGTCATCATGTACGCAGCCTTTCCTTTGTATTTTTTCAAAGACGTAATTTTTCTGGCTTGAACTTGTAACCTTATCATCATAAATGAACAACTTTACTAGTTGCTCGAAGGCTCCTCTAAATCTAACCATTACTGACCAATATAGTTATACCATCTATGTCGTAAGTAATTTTATGCAATCCTCCTAGCATCTACATTTATCTATAGTTTGATGCATTATTTAATACATTCTTGTGAGTATATTTTTTCTTACCAGTTCTACACTCTAAATTTAAGCCTATAATTAAGCGTGACAATAGGCTGGGTGCTTGATAACTTCTACCTTGACTACGTTTGATCTGACCAAATTTTTTATTTTTAAATTAAATAATAAAAAACAGCATCATTTTCTACAAAACGGTGTTATTTTCTTACAGTTTGGACTTTAGATCGAGTCGAGATTAGACAGTCCAAGCCTGAGCTCTGCCCAAAGGTTGGTCAAATCGTGCCTGGCTCCTTGACTTTAGACTAGACCTGGTCAATTGTAACGAGACCCGAACTTAATTGCTAAGCATACCTATAATGATTATAATTGGGCCAGTTGTCTAAACACTGAGAGAACTATTATTAAATGGTAGATGTTTCTTATTTGTTTTTTTCCTTTTAAAATTGTAAGAAGCAAGACTTTATCTATAATTTTTCCATTGAAGCAGAGTATTGTGCATATCTACTGCGTGCTCAAAGATTATTTGACTACGTACAAAAACTCCGTTATATGCCGACAACAATAGCTCCATCCAAATTGTAATTAATTATGTCTATCTTAAGCGTATAAAGCATATAGAATTGATTATTACTCCATTCGAGAGGCCTATGATCACTAATTTATTACCCTCTCATATATATCCGCCATTTTACAAATTTTTTCATCAAATCCATAACACATCAGCGATATTAGTTTCTTATTGAAAATTTGATACTTGTAAACTTGCTACATTAATTTGAGGTGGTATGTTTGTTGAAGATATTAGTAACGTGGATCTAATAAAGCCAAACATAAGGAAAGAGCCCATGAGACATATCAACCCAAATGGGTAATATTCTAAAAGCAACAATAACAGAACTCTAACAGAAGAATAATACACTTGTCATTTGCTGAGTTGTACATACAAACAAAATAGGTTGTAGAATTTGTTGTCAGGTATCTGTATATGTATACCTCATATACAATATTATAAAATGTTGAGAAGAATAAAAATCTTTCTTACCACTTTTTCATGGTATTAGAGCTACGTGATTAACATCACCATGGCTGCTGAATCTACCTCTACCACTCAACCACCTTCTTCTTCTTCTACTGATCTTTCACCTGTAGAAACAATGAAATTTTCTACCTTAGCCAAAACACTCAACTTCACTCTCCCAATCAAACTAGATAAGAGCAATTATATCAACTGGAAGGCACAAGTTACAGCTGCCATTAGAGCTTTAGAACTTGAAGATTACATCTGACCTTCCTTCTCTCCTCCTGCACCTTTTCTCATTGCAACAGATATTGCTGCCACGACCGCTAACCCTGCCTATCGATCCTGGCGCAGATCCGATCAACTCCTCCTCTGTTGGCTTCTTTCAATAATAGGTGAAGATGTTTTTGGCCTTGTTCATCAGACTAAAACTTGCCTTGAAGTATGGATGGTCCTTGAAAAACTCTACGTGTAGACTTCCATAGTGAGAGTCCTGCAGCTCAAACAACAATTATCCACAATTAAAAAAGGATCTAGTAGCATTTCAGAATACATTCAAAAGATTAAGTCCATTGGTGATGTTCTTTTAGTTGCAGGACATCCAGTTTCTGAAGATGAATTAATTCTAAGTGCCTTAAGTGGCTTGGGATAGGAATATGATCCTGTTGTTGTTTTATTAACACATACTCACTGTGTTTCTACACTCTGAGATGCTCAATCTTCTTTGATGATACATAAATCTTGCTTGGAAAAACTAGTTTCAGAAACCCAGATAACTGTACCTGCTCCTACTGCTAATTATGCATAATTTTCTGGATCTACTAGACCTCCCACCGGTAGGGGCAGATCCTCTTATCGTGGTAGTCGAGGTGGCAGAGGACATGGAGGTCGTAGCCGTCTCTTCTGTCAACTCTGTCAAAAGCCAAATCATACTGCATTACAGTGTAATAAGCATTTTGATCACAATTGGCAAGGTACTCAGTCACCACAGTAGTAGTCTTCTTCTTACACGCCTTCACATACTCATCAGTATAATACATAATCAGCTCCTCTGTAAGCTTACATGGCTCATCATTCTCAACATCCTTACTCTTCATCTGCATCTTCACTTGATTCCACTTGGTTTGTGGACAGTGGTGCCACAAATCACATTACTCCAGATCATCAACACCTCACAACTGGATCGGACTCACAGGAAAGGAACAATTAGCTGTTGGAAATGGTAAAACGCTACCTATAGTTCATATTAGATCCTCTATGCTTCATTTTCAACATATTACATGTTCCATATATTACTAAAAATTTACTTAACGTCTCTCAGCTAACCTATGACAATAATGTTATTATTGAATTTTCTAATGAGGGTTGTGTATTTAAGGACAAGGATTCAGGGATGGTGCTAATGCGGGGAGTTATGGAGAATAGCCTCTATCGTCTTAAATCCACCACCATACCACACTCTTCCTTAGCTACATAAACAGCTAAGCACTCTGCATATTCTGTTGTCACCACCACAAATTCGCATGCTCGCCTCGATCACCCATCTTCTCATGTCTTATCTTTAGTTGCTAAAACTATGAACATCAAATTTAATTCTGTTGAGTTTTGTGATTCATGTCAACTTAGAAAACATCATCAATTACCATTTCAATCTAATGTTATTTATGGACAACAGCCACTTGAACTTATTTACTATGACATTTGGGGTCCATCTCCCTATTTATCTAAAGCAGGGCATTGCTATTATATCATATTTATTGATGCTTTCTCACGTTTTACTTGGTTTTACCCATTAAAAAAAAATCCGAAGCATTATCTAAATTTATAGCCTTTAAAACACAAGCAAAAAAATAATTACAGTACCCTATCAAAGTTATTCAGACTGACAATGGTGGTGAATACAAAGCATTTTTACCTTTTCTTGCTCAACAAGGCATTTCAGCACATTTTTAATGTCCTTACACTCATCAATAAAATGGTGTTCCTAAAAGAAAGCATCGACACATTACAGAAATGGGCTTAACTTTACTTGCTGATGCCAAAATGCCTTTATCGTTTTGGCTCGAGGCATTTTCTACTGATACTTATCTCATCAACAATCTACCTAGCCCCATCCTCAACACCATATCCCCATTTACTAAATTATACAACATCCCGTCCACCTATACTCATCTAAGACCTTTTGGTTGCAGCTGTTTTTGTTTGACCCCGCTTTCGAAGTCTAACTCTTGCGAAATCATAACTGTTGGGTCCTGTTTCTGGAACCCAACTCTCCTTAAATCATAATCACTGAACTTATTCCAATGAGGTTTCTTTAACCATCATCGAATCCTCTTCTTGTTTTGATACCATAACTGTGTTGGATCCCGATTTTGGAGCCCAACATTCCTTATCATAGGACGTGTGCTTGTGCTTGTTACAAGGCAAGGTTATTCCCATTTAACCATCATTAGTCATCCTCGGTTCATCCTCATTTCTTAATACCGTAGTATCGGGCTTTATCTTCTAAATCTTTCTTATACTAGAGCAAATATTCTATGCTTAACTTTCATCCAGATATTGAGCATTTTAGAGGCTCGGTTAAAAATTCTATTCCTTTAGATCATTTGATAGCTCTATACCTCTAGATTATCTAGACATGAGGTTCATCTCATTTGGAGGTCAGATAATGAAGTTATGGCTAAAAGAATCAAATAGGGTTTTGATCTCAATCATATTGAACCTATCTCGGGACAAAAGGCATAACTCTTTCGACAGATGTCAAACCAAAGCGTTCTTTGGATTATCTGAAAGAGGGGTTTAAGATCTACAACTTTCATGAGACTTTGAAGACAAATTCAATCATCTGAAGGGTCAAAAATGGACTAGACGATAGGATTAGATGAAACTAATCAAAAGCAGACGAAGCAATGCAGACGAAACAAAAGACAGAAGAAGTGAGAAGCAGACGAAGCTAAAGACAGACGAAACAAAAAGCAGACGAAACAGAAAGCAGAAGAAGTAGAAAGTAGACGAAGCAAAAAGTAGACGATATTCGTTAGAAAATAGACGAAGCAAAAATCAGAAGAAGTAGAAAGCAGACGATTCCGATGGTCAACTTAAGACGAAGCAAAGTCAACTTAAAAAGATACGACATCATCACAGATGATGTGACGTCATCACAGACGAAGTGAAAAAGCAGACGAAACAAAAGACAGACGAAGCAAAAGACAAACGGAACCCGAGTTAACTCAAGACAAAGTGGAGTCAACTTAAGACGAAGTAGAGTCAACTTAAGACGAAGCAACTCTTAAGACGAATGACAACATCATAGAAGATATGTCTTTACAGACGATACATCTTTACAGATGATACATCTTTACAGACGATGCATCCCTTAAGACGAAGCGGAGTCAACTTAAGATAAAGAAAAGTTAACATAAGACGATGTAACTCTTAAGACGAATGACATCATCAAAGAAGATATGACATCATCACAGACCATACATCTTTACAGACAATGCATCTCTTAAGATGAATGATGTCATCACAGAAGATATGATATCATCACAGACGATACATCTTTATAGATGATGCACCTCTTAAGACGAATGATGTCATCACAGAAGAAATGACATTATCACAAACCATACATCTTTACAGACGATGCATGCCTACAGACGTAATAACGTCATCACAGACGATACGTCTTTACCCTCCTAAGCACTTCCCTTTCTAAGGACCATAACTCTCGATCCAGAGGTCCAAAAATTTCATACTATATATATCGTTGGAAAGCTAAAGGAAAGACCTACAATTTTCTAGAAGACAACTTGGTCCAATTCAGCCTAGACTAATCCAGATTCTTCCCTTAAATCATAACACAAATTTTACCCTATGGAAGGCTTGAAATTTTGCATTTCGCAAGCTTGGAATATCCTGAGCTTAACCATTCTGTTATCAGAGTGACTTTATTAAACTCTCAAATCTCAACTTATTTGTCTCCATCACATCTAGCTACATTTTGATCAATCATAATTCCTATCTTGTCTTCCCATGAATCCCATTTAGGCGTACGTGTGTATATGTATATATATAGATCCACAATTTATGCTCAAACCATCTGTTCAAGCTGAAAATCATCTCAATCTCATCTATACACAATTCAAATTTCCTTAACAGTAAAAGAATAAGGTTTGTACAAGTCTTTGATGGCATTCTAAGCCACATTACAA
>JANZXP010074435.1:0-10459 GCA_027576715.1 Erythroxylum flavicans
TAATTATTATTAATCTTAATAAATAATGATGCTTGATCCATAACCCAGAAACAAGTTAACATGCATATACTTTACCTCACTTTTATTATTCATGTTAACATGCGAATAACAGTTTCATACATCCTTCCATGCATGTAATTTTACTGTTGATAATTACAATTAATTCTATAATCAACGTACACTAACTATTCATGCATACATATATTTTTTTCTTTTAATTTCACTATTCATGTCCTTCGTCTACTCTCACAAACCCATCTGCACCGACGCTGGAACATCACCACCAACGGTGAGAAGGGAACCAAACGGTGCCTTACGACACCAACAGTGTCTATCATTACTGACGTGACAGTCCCTTCCTACTGATTTCATGTAGGTGCATGCAAAATACTGTACAAAATTATTATTAATTATCTACAGTAATGCTGTCAAAAGAACAAACATGAACATGCTCATCTTGTGCAGTTTTATAAACATGAAGAAGAAAAAAATGAATAGTTTCATGATTGAAAAAAACGTAATGTCAAACGGAGAATCATACAGTTCACAACCCAGAATATGCTCTGATACCACATATTAATTTTCCTTATACAATTATGGAGGATCTTAAACATATATGATTCTTACATATACAATTGTCGTACCTTGATCTATAGAGTCGTTTGATGTTGGTACGAAAATCAGACTCTTTAGTTCTCTTGATACTCTTCTGTGTTTCTATTCTTTCTCCTCACATTCAAACTTCTATATTTTCCCCTTATTTGATGGTTATCGACAGAAGCAACTTGATAGGCAAGAATAGGACTAAAAGAGACGATGTTTATAAGTGGTTATTGAGAAAACCACCTCTTAACTACAACAGCCATCATGTCAATATTAAGCTTTATAAACATTTATTACATGAGACATTAATTATCTAACATTAGTAAGAGTAGTCGAAGTTCTCTAAGTTCCTAACAATGGCTGAAGCTGTCATGGGCTTTACCGTTTCAAAACGTCATCTTTGTAACTCTTTCCAAACAACAAAACTCATAGACACGAATCCATCTTCAGGAACAATACTGGATTCTCTCCCACCATTTATTTTTTTCTATATTCCCGAAGTTTCCAAATTTCTTTGTTCCATTTTCTTTTCTGCGTTGCAGCTCAGGCAATGTTCAATCTTTAAACCTTTTAATGGATGGCAACAGGCGAGTATTTAGTTAGACTTTCACAATTATACTCACTTCAATTTTATAAATAATAATCTAACATTTTCTGATATATAGAATTTTCACTTTTAATTACAAGATTTACTAAAATCTAGATATAAAAATTTGTAAAGTCAATTATCTAAGAAAATGTAAATTTCACTCGATGAATGGATTGTATTGTTTTTTTCCTTCCTAAAATTAGGTTGAAGGAAACAAGAACAAATATTAGCATCCCTGAGTAAAGTGAATGCTTTCCCATATTTGGCTTTAATAGCAGTCATGGTTGAGCATATTGAAGGCCAAAGAGACTTGATAACTATCAAATCTGGCATCTCAGTAAATGTGATTAAGCCATTAGGAACGTCTGTAAGTGTTTGTTTTTCATTCTTTACATTCCTCCTATTTGAAAAATGATCATTCTAGCTTTTCTTAGGAGTGAGTTTTCACTGCTTTATTGGTTTTGTTGGTTATAGATGTATTTTATAGGATGTTCACTTGTTGGGGTTGCATGGTCTTCAGTGCAATGAAAGTAAGCACCTCTTTTAAATTCATATCCAATTGCTTTTTGTTCGAAAGACACAATTCCATTTCTTTAAGGTTTTTATTTGTAATATGATTCTTTGTACAGGATCCATATTATGGTTCAGATGCATATAGAAATGATGGAGGGCATGGTACTGGACATTGGATGTATGAGTAGGTTGGGTCGATATTTATAAATTTAACCATTACTTTTCCTATATATATTAAAGTTCAAACAAAGAGAATGAAAATATTAAAAAACAAAGAAAATGAGTTTTGTCAGATTATGCTACATAAGACTAATTACATGTACAGAGCATTGTAATTAATTAAATTATGACATATACATATGTCATCGACAAAAATAATATCATTAAATTTATAAAGTTATAAAAATTAAAATATTGAAACCATTAATCTGATTAATTTGTAAAAATATTATAATTATAATAACATATTTATGTTACACAGTACTTTGATTACTTTAATTATAATTGTATATTTTTTTGGTATAGCTTAATAATGAACTTTGAAAAGTTTCTAAGAGCATTATTTTATGAAAAACATAAACTTCTCACCAGAGGAGTGGAGAAACGACAAAGAGCATCATATTAATTTGTTTATGAAAAAAGAAGAGGAACAATGTAAACTAAAGCTTGTCATAATGAAATTCTTTTAGACAAGAAAATTTTCTAACAAATTTTGAAATTATTATTTCGTACTTTATTTTATCTAATTTTATAATATTTTCCTAAACTTCATTTTATATTATTAAAAATATTTACATACCTAGTTACAATTAATAAAGCAAATATATGCAAGAGGGGGTGAATTATGGGTGATTTGAAAATTTTCGCAAATTACTATCAATTCATATAAAAGACAAGCGACTGTTAAAATTTTAAAAGAAAGGAGCCTCTTGCAATTTGAAAACAATAACTAAAATGCGGGAATTTAAAAGCTAAGGAAAGAGAGAGAATGACACAACCAATTTATACTAGTTTGGCTTATAACCAAGCTTATGTATAATCCTCAAGTATACAACTTGAGTATTTCACTTAAAACTCCAAGTAGTAATTTGACAAGCCTCTCCAAGTTCACAAGTATATCTTTTACAAGGTTCTTCAACCTTCCAAATTGGTAATACTTGACTAGCCTCTACAAGCTATCAGCAATTGAAAGTAAGATTTGCTCAATATAAGCTTCAATGAATAATAATTTCTCTTAACAAAATCTTTTCACTTTATAAATTACAGGGGATATATTAATTTCAAGAGTGAATCTCACTTTTACTAATATATTTATAAGAACTTGTGTTTGTTGAATGTAATAGTTCTTCCTTAAATAGAAGTATTCTTTAACTAGTCGTTGCTTCGATTCTATCATGGACTAACTGATTGAATCGAATTTGAATATTTTAAAATGTATTCCTTATAATCTTAGATAGTATTTTCAACTATCTAATTATTTGGATAATCCTTTAATTGTGTTTCGAGACCAACTGTCGAATCAAGTGGATATCATACTCCTTCATCTATACAGAAATAATATGGACTATCCATTCCAAATTTTGTGGAACCAGTTTTTATTATTTGATTGCATTTGTTAGATTGGTTATAGTAAAATAGGAATTGTTAAGACATCTTTCATTTAAACAGATAACTAAGTTATAAAACCTCTTTTATATCGTTATCTTTCTTGAGCAAATCAGATAATTCAATTAAATGTAACTAATTGTTGTTGATTGTTATCATCAAAATCATTTATTTAGAGGCCTTAAGCTAATAATTTTCCCTTTTTTATGATGATAAACAATAACAGATATATTTTCAAAATTTTCAAATAATAATAAAGGATTAGAAAAGTACCTGTAATCTTTGTATGTCCTTATTCACAACCATTATTAGCAGGAGCATCTATCAGTATATGAACAGATGAACATATTCCAAAGCATTTCAAAAGCAACAATCAGTATATTCAACATATTCCAAAACAAAATCATTTTAGCAAAATATATCTCCTCTTTATTCTTCCCTTTGTCATTATCAAAAAGACGGGAAAAAAACTAAACAAGTCAAGTAGAATAAAACTTAAATAGTCAGGGAAGCATAAATATTCAAAAGTAAAGATCATTCACAGGAATAAACCATGAACCATAAACAAAAATAGTCATTACATCATGAATATTCAAGACAATTTATTCACATAAAACTTAAAAGAAAATGTGTTTTTCGTCGAAAATATTCCTTAACAGCAGAGATAAGGGTTCAAAATAAGGTGTGCATTTCATGGAGTTGGTCCTGCATTTTGGTCATCTGAGCACTCATTTGATCGTGCATAAACCTTAAATATCACAACTATTGTTGGAGTACTTGACTGTTGGCATCTTAGGGGGTGACAGGATTCTACCTTTCTGGAAAGGGTCCCAAGATGTCTATTACTCGTTTAGTCTTCTTTTCAACCCAGACATTATCCTTTAGCTTGTATCCAAATTGAAAGGGAATGGATGAATGTTACTTGACAACCTCATACCAGTCTAAATTATCAAAAGAAATACCATAATGGGCAAATATTTTTGTAAGTAGCATCCCATAGGGTAAGCATCCATTAGTGTTCTTATGACTTCCCTTATCTAAGGAAAAATGCATGATCATAGCAGGAAGGTTTATGCGATTACCTTTAAGCAGGTTGTTTATGACATATGTGTCCAAAAGACTGCATCTTTGAACTGAGTTGTTTCGTGGAAAAATTAACATTGCAGAGAAAGATGCAAGGCATCTTTGGACAAGATCTAACTGTTTACACCAAGGTCTGCCATCTTGAGTATTTTTAGTGTGAAGCCAGATATATTGAATGACCTTTACCATTTCTTGATTAGCAACATCCCATTTATGGCAAGGAAAATCAATTATGCCAATAGGAGCTATTTCTAGCAAATTTCCTAATATCTCTTCAATAACGTACCCAGGATATGATCTCCAATTTTCCATCAATAAGTTCTTTTTTATATAAGTGTAAAAAGATCGTACCAACTCATCATGAGCAGTCTCATTCAAACTAAGGAAACTTATGCCATCCTACTAAGATAGGGATATCGATGTCATCAAACATAGGATGAGGTGGATTCCATCCAGCAACCACTTTTCTTTTCTAGTATTATTTTTGTATCTTTCTTCTGCTTCTACTGATTGAAAGTTTTGTGATGACTCTCTTTTCTTAGAAGGTGCATTTCTTTTGGATTTCTTAATAGAAGTAGTTAGAATTTCTTCAAAGAGAGGATCCTCTTGGAATATAGGATCTTTCATGGATTCTGGCACAATAGGAGCTTTTCCCTTTTTTATTTATCCTCTTCTTCTTTTGCGATAAGACTTTGCTGGAAATGATTCATCATCCTTATTAGGGTCCTTTTCTGTTTCAGCTAAAGGCGCCTGTGCCATGGCTACACTACTCATTGTTCATGGTCTTCTAATGAGGTGAACAAGTTCCTCTTTAGAGTCATCACTAGAAATGATCCATCGTTCCTCAGGAAAATTAGAAATAATCTGAACAACATGAGAGATTTTAGGTAAAGAGGTTAAAGTAGGCTTGAGTGATGATGATGATGGTGGTGAGGGCATCAGTAAAGGTGAAGAAGAGGGTCCTGTAATTGGGGAGTGAGAAGGAGTACTTACTTTCTCAGATGAAATTGGAGACTCCCCCTTACCAGATGACTTCTTTGCAATGGTAGCCTCCTCTTCACTAGAAGATTTTTCGTTGTTTTATGATGAATATCTAAGTTACTTTGAGGATCGCTTCATTTTTTAGTCTTCAATTCATGTTGCAGGTCTTCACTAGATGAATCAGAAGTTGTCTATATCTTCTCTTTCGGTAGAGGTACATTCTTCCTTTTTCTTTCGTATTTGTGCAATGGTTTCAACACTGTCTCTGCGGATAGAGATAGTGCCCTTTTAATTGATGAGGAAACAACGAGCTTCGTTTAGGTTTTTGGAGTAACTGTTACAAATGGTTCAGGAATAAAATGTTCAGGTCGTTGATTATGGCATGAGATTTCTCCATAACTTGATGTGGGTTTAAAGGAGCTTGGTTTCTTTTAAGCTTTGGACTTTGTTCGTGCCATTTTGATAAGGGTTGTCGGAAATTTCTAAGGAGTTTTAGGTTTGATCAGAGAGAAAAATTCTGAATGTAGTGAGTAACTTGAAGAGATAATGAATATAAAAAGAAGTAAAGAAACCATTTCAGGGTATATCTTCTGGTTTCTGAAAATGGGTGACTAGATAAAAAATCATACGTGTTCCCAGAGGCGCAATATCTTCCTGTATCTTTTATAAATCATGCACTAAAAACTGTCAGTTCTATGCGCATGTTCTTCAAACAAAAATGACATCATTTAGTAACTGTGTCTTCTAAATAAAGTTACTCGTTCTTTTTTTTATAGACATTAGAAATATTAGTTTTGTTGGACTAATCTTAAGTTCCTAAAATTTTGCCCCTAAGATTTTAGAAGAGGTAAATCTGGAACCTTAAAATTTTTCAGGTTCTTACGTAGCCTGTACACTTCTGCATATAAGGAGTTGTCACATACTGATTGGTCAATTGCTGATTGATCACTACTTTCCCAGTTAGCATCAGGTTTCAATCAGCCTCTAGTTTCCAGTAGTTCCACATTCCCACACTATCATTGAAAGCAAGACGTCCACAATTGATCCGACCAAAGAGCATTTCTGGGGCTAGAGGATCATCAATAGGGAAAATTTTCCCTCTTCCTCCCTTTGGTAACTCGAACTCAAGACCTCCTACAAAGGAGAGGCTTAAGTGAAGAGTTGAAACTATTGACCTACTCCTACTAAATATCATATTAGAAGTAGCCTATTGTTATCTGCAAAAAGAAGTAACATAATTTATAAAGAAAAATCTTCGAACAGGGTTAAATATCTGATAATCTATAAATACCAAGCTCTTTTCTGAGGTAAAAAACCTATGTTCTAAAAGTAGTTTAGTAAAAATGTCAGCTACTTGATTTTTAGTATTAACATGTAATAAATTAATAGTTCATTCTAAGATATAATATTTAAGAAAGTGATGTTTAACTTCTATATGTTTAGTCCTAGAATGATGAACGAGATTTTTAGATAAGTTAATTACACTTGTACTGTCACATAATATATGAATATGACTAAATTTTAGAGAAAAATCTTAGAGTTGACATTTCATCCATAAAATTTGAGCACAATAACTAGCAACTGCTATATATTCTGCTTCAGTTGTTAAAAGTATTTTGTAATTTTATTTCTTACTGGACCATGAAACTAAACATCCAGTCAAGAAATGAAAATGACCACTAGTGCTTTTCTTTTCAATTTTATCACCTGTATAATCTACATCAAAGTAGCCAACCATGTCATATGAATTTGTTTTTGGATACCATAGTCCAAAGTCCGTGATTCCAAGCAGATAGCGAAAGATCCTCTTGACTTTTTAAAGATAACTTTCTTTAGGATTTGACTGAAAGCGTGCACAAAGAGACACACTAAGCATAATATCTGGTCTTGAGCTTGTAAGTTATAGAAGTGAGCCAATCATTCCTCTGTATCTTGTCTCCTCAGTAGCCTTGCCTACTTCATCTTTATTAAGCTTAGATTCAGTATACATTAGAGTTTCCATTAGTTTGGCATTTTTAAACTGATATTTCTTAATTAGTTACTTTGTGTACTTGTCTTAAATAATGAAAATTTCCTTTTTTGTTTGCTTGATTTGCAACTTGAAGAAGAAGGATAGCTCACCCATCATATTCATCTCAAACTCCCCCTGCATTAAAGCTAAGAATTCTTCTCAAAAAGATTGATTAATAGCACCAATATAATGTCATCAACATATATTTGAACTATGAGTAAGTCATTATTTTCTTCTTAATAAATATAGTTTTATCTACCTTTACTCTTTCAAAATTAGTCGCAAGCAAAAAGTTACTTAACTTGTGTCACCATACTCTAGGAGCCTACTTTAGATCATACAAAGCTTTTGTTAATTTCATCATATAGTCTGGATGGTCTACATTCTCAATATCTGGAGGTTGCTTAACAACACTTCTTCATTAATATATCTGTTTAAGAAAGCACTTTTGATATCTATTTGGAATAATTTAAATTTTCTATAACATACAAAAGCATGTAAAATTCTGAAAGAATTTAGTCTAACAACAATTGCATAAGTCTCATCAAAACAATACCTTCATGTTGGTTATAGCCTTGAGTTACAAGTCTAGCTTTATTTCTTACTACCTTACCATTTTCATCAATTTTTTTCTAAATACCCAACAAGTTCTAATGACTGATTTGTTTTGTGGATGAGGTATCAAATTTTAAACCTAGTTTTTTTCAAATTTGTTTAGTTCATCTTTCATAGCTGTAGTCCAGCTTTCATCAGCAAGTTCCTCTTCAATAATCTTTGATTCTAGTTATGAAACAAAAACAACATAATTGTTTCTCAAGGATGCATTTGTTCTTAGACCTTCTAAAGGATCTCCCAGAATATACTAAAGTGTATCAATACTTCTCCATTCTCTTAGTGTCCTTTTTCTTTGAATATATGGTATTTGTTGTTGCATAAGTGCTTGTTGATGTGTACTTAGAGAAAGAGCTTTTTCAGTCCTAACTGCTTATGAATTTAAAGGCACTACTGGTGCAGTTTTGATTTTGTGGCATATCTTTAAGGACTAAATGATTCTTTCATCATCCGAATCAGCAGTTATTACTGAGGGCAATGTTTCATCAAATACTAAATGTATTGATTCTTCTATCCCTTTAGTTCTTTTATTGTAAACTCTAAATCTTTTATTAATAGTATTGTATCCCAGAAAAATGGTTGTATCAGATCTTACATCAAACTTGCCAAGGTTGTCCTTACCATTATTCTACACAAAACACTTGCAACCAAAAGCTCAAAAGTAGGAAACATTTAGCTTTCTTCCTTTCCATAGCTCATAAGGAGTCTTTTTCAGAATAGACCTTATAAGCACCTTTTTAGAATGTAACACACAATAGATACAGCTTCTGCTCAATAGCCATGAGGTAGGCCATTTTCATATGGCATTGTTCTGACCATGTTAGCAAAGATCCTTTTCTTTCTTTTAATAACTCCATTTTGCTGAGGAGTCCTTGGATGTGAGAAATTATGAGTTTTATCATTGTCATTACTAAAATCTTCAAATTTTCTATTATCAAATTCTCCTCTATGATCACTCCGAATTGAAGTAATTCAATATCCTTTTTCAATTTTAACTTTCCTGTAAAACTTCTCAAAGACTTCAAAAGCATCATCCTTATTTGCTAGAAAATATACCCCATATGAATCTAGAGTAATCATCTACTATAACAAAATCGTAATGTTTGCCTACAAAAAATTAAGTTCTAGTAGTACCAAATAGATCCATATGTATAAATTCAAGCGGTTGTTTAGTAGATACAACATTTTTAGGTGGAAAGCAACTTCTAACTTGTTTTCCTTTTAAGCATGCTTCACAAACTGATTATTCTCAAAAGTTAAATTTTATAATCCTCTTATTAATTCATTTTTGGACTATTTTGATAAAATGTTCATGCTAGGATGTCTAAATCTTCTGTGCCAAAATAATGAGTCCTTTTCTAGAGAAACAAAATACTTAAACTTTTGAGAAGATATGTCTTTTAGTTGAACAAAATATATATTCTGATTTTTAGGGCCAACAAACACAATATTATCATAAATTTCACAATGAGATGCATCGAAAGTGACTCTATATTCCTTATCACATAACTAACTTACACTTAGTAGTTTATATTTCAAACCATCAACATACAAGACACTTTTAATATAAGTGAAGTCAAAGGCTTCGATTTTACCAATTTCAGTGACCTTTTCCTTGTTTTTTGTTAGCAAATACAACATTACCTCCATTTTTTCTTATAATATAGTTGAAGTGTGATATTTCACTTGTCACATGTCTTGAGCAATCACTGTCAACAATCCATTGATTTTCTCTTGCTACCGTTCTGAAGCATATCTCATCTTCTTCTAATCCAACTATAAGACAAACATTGCTTGCTTCCTCAAGCTTTTTTTCATCAAAATTCTCAAAATCTTCATCAGACCAAGTTGTAATCATAACTTGCTTTCTAATTTTTCTATTTTTTTTTGTTCTTTTGAAGAAGAAGGGGATATTCTAGTCTGGTGTATCCAGGCTTATTGCGGTGATAATATATAATTTGAGAATTCTATGAACTTCTCCTACATTTGGGCCTGTTGTTTCCAGTTTTCTTATTTCGTTCTCTTTTCTTTATCAACTTCTTTTTGTAAAAAAATGCATATTTTCTGAATATAAGATTAGATTCATCATCTCCATCTATCTGAAATTTAGTGTCGCTTTCAGAGCCATTCCTCTTCTATAGGAGGATCCTATAGCTTATCTGAGCTCTGTTTCATGGATCATCAAGTTTCCTCTTATCCAATCAAGTGAAATAATGTGTAGATCCTAGGCAGTTTCTAAAGCTGTTACTTTAGGCCTCCATTCTTTCTACAACGCCTTTAGAATATTTGTTACAAACTCATCATTGAGATATATCTTTCCCAAGTTTTTCAAGGCTATGATGATGTTGTTAAATCGTTTAAAAAATTCTTCTATAGTCTCTCCCTGCTTCATACTAATAGTTTCATATTGATGCACTAAATTATCCTATGTTTCTTTACCTCATTTAATCCTTCAAAGGTAA
>JANZXP010074506.1:0-10457 GCA_027576715.1 Erythroxylum flavicans
GTTTGTACAAGTATTTAGAAAGCTGTGAAGCTGCTTTTCTTATTTTCTTACTTTAATTTATTGATCGGTGTTATTGTGATGTTTTTTCCCTTTTCTTTGTCACTGTTGCATGTTGAGTCATAGATTTTTAGTTTTTCTATTTGGAAATTCAGAAACAGATCTTGTTATTTCTTTCTTTTTGTCCTATATTTTCTACATTACATTCTTTTTACCCTGTTTTCGTAACTTTGTTGATTCTTCTGTGTATGTCGAGAAAACTGATTTCTTGATAAAATGGTTACCTTTTTCATCGATGTATGATATGATCATAGTGTATTCTTTTATGTGTATTCAGGGTTTAAAATATTGATGCAGGGTTGCATCAAGTAGTGTCCTCTGTTTGTTGTTCTGCTGTGAAATCCAATTGATGATAGCAAAAGTTTTTAATTTACTCTTTTGGTGACCAAATGTTTAATAAACCTTTTATCTCATTACAATTTCATTACAAACGTGGCTCGTGGTTGTAGGTACTAAGCTATGGGTTTAACTTAAAAAAAAGAATGGATAAATCTTTGACTCACTTTTGGTAGTTTTTTTGTCAACTTCAGTAACTTCCAATTATGTGTCTAAAAGTTTTATAGGTTGGTGCTATTAATTTCCTATTTTCTTCTGTTGTTTGTATACTCTTTGTGCTTTTACAGAGTAAGATTGATAATTAATATGCTTGCTTTATTGTGAACCATTTTTCATGCTCCTTTAACCCTAGGAACTTAAACTCCCAAAATCAATTGACAATTTTCTCATCCTTTTTCTTATTGTTATCTTTGCCTATTAATTCATGGTTGTACATGTGAGTGAGTAGATTAACATTTTGGCGTATTTGGCATTTGTCATTTTTATACGTTTCTTCCATTGTAAATTGATGTGGACTATTATTAATTTCACTTTATCTATGATGGAAAATTATGTACAATGTAAATCGCTGATTTTTCCTACGTTTTAATTTTTCAAATGATTTTGTTTTGAATTTTTCAAATGATTTTGATCTTCATTTGGAGCTAAAATTTAAGGATCTTTTCATTTTAGTTAATGATTTTGGTCCCTTAATCTTGCTAAATGACTAATGACTGGACTTTTCATTGAAGATCTTTTCATTATAGTTAATGATTTTAGTCCCATATTAGATAACTATTCTTCTCATCATTTATTTTATGCCTTTGATTTTCCATTCATTTATTTATGATAATAGAAATGTTGATGAGCATGAAATTATAATCTATTTGTTTTTTTCTTTTTTAAAAATATGTACGAAGGTTGATACTTGCAAATCTATAAGATCAATGTCCACGGGTATGGATAAGAGTTTAATAAATCAACCAAGAAATAACGAGTCTTATATTTAAGGGATTTATGATTTCATGGAATTTACAAAACAAGGCGCACAAAATAGGAAGATTAGATGTCCTTGTAATGTTTGTCGACTAAATAAGAAGAAATTATTCTCACTTGAGGAAGTAGAAAGTCATATTTAGTCTAAAGGATTTTACAAGGACTATAAAGATTGGATATTCCATAGGCCAAACACTCTTATTGAAAATGTTCTAAAAAAATGGGTCATGCAGTTATAATGCCTAATCACCTCAGATTGATAGGCCAAGATGATGTTGTAGGTTGATAAGAGCCTTAGCTTGTGGTCCGGCTCCTTTTGTAATAAGAGTAAAAGGCTATGTGGTCAATGGCATCAAGTTCAATAAAACTACTCTCGAAAGAACCAGGAAGACACAAAATAGTGGAGTAATAGTGGTTGCAAATGGAGAAAAATATTATGAAAAATTGACTGATATTTTTGAAATAGATTACAATGGAACATATAGGGTAGTTGTTTCTCGTTGTGACTGGGCGGACTTAGCTAAAGGGGTAAAGCTAGATAGAAATAATGAACCTTATGTTCACTTTTCTAATTTAATCCACATGGGTCAGTTCTTAAAAGAAGAGCCATTTATTATTTCCAGTAAGGCAAGACAAGTTTTCTATGTCACCGACAAAAAAGAAAAGGGTTGGCATCATGTTATTGAAGCTAAGCCAACGGATTTGTATGATCTAGGAGATGATCAATAGTCTTGTAATTGTGATATGATGATTTATAAAACTTTAAATTTTATGATTGGCCTCTTTTTTAGTGTATATGTGACTATTAACAATTTCTTGATTGCTGCATAATTTCCTTTCTTTTCTCTCTTTTGTAACATTTTGAACTTTTTTATATTCGATTTTAATTATTTGTTGAGTGTTTTTTTTCATTTTTTAGACAAGTTTTACTGAGTGGAGGATTATGAATTTTCAAAGTAAGAGGATATGGGTTTTACTTAGTATAACAACTCTTATACCTTCAAGTTCTACACCTTCTCAAGAAATAAAATTAGCAGCACCAAGCTCTTCTATTCCTTGTTAACCAGCAAAAACACGACCAATGGGTGTGTCATCATCTTTCCAACCATCAAAGAAACCAAAATTATAATCACAACCATAAAAAACACAAGCAGCATATCCATTCTTCTCTCAACCATCAAAACATGTTGCTCCATCATTTAGACCATTTTCACCAACAAAAATAACAGCAAAAGATCACCCGTCCATAACCTTGAAGCCATAAGTTATGCCTTAAGTTGTAGAAATTTCGTTCCAATCAAGGCCTTCACAACATCCTAAAGATCATGTGCTATCAATTACAAGCTTACCAACAACCCAAGATATAGGAGTTCCTCCAAAATCAAGTTTAGAAGGAGCAACTTAAGTTACTAAAGGTGTAAAAATTGGTCGATCAGGAGCCCCTAAAACTTAGTCTATAATAGCCCCTAGTGAGACCTCCTCAACCTATTGAAATTGAAACACTAGTTGGCTCTTCAAGACTATTAAAACAACTTCCTAGGTATTCTTCTGAAGGAGTAGAAAATATGGACGAAGAAAACATGTATGAAAATAGTCAGCACTCATCTCATCCCAAAATAAAGAAAAAGGTATATCATCCAATGATTAAAGTTGCATGGACTAACAAGATACCAACCGATCCAGACGAGGTAGTCTACATTGAAGGTAAACTCTTTTTTTAACAGAACTACATACTTTCACCAAATATTTGTAGAATTTTGATAATTTCCTTGTCCGATTGAATAGAAGTAAGAGAAGGTGAACCTCCTAAGTGTGGCACAATGAGTGGGGCAATATCCTTGATGCATGTTTGGCTTTTTCCACTTGGTTAGAGAATAATAGTTGAGTTTGATCAATTTGACTAACCAGTGAGGAAGGCAGGTTAACAAGCATTACAAAGAAATATTGTGAAAGCTGTTTGGTTATACTTTGACACTTTATCTGTGTGATCTTTATAAACTATTCAATTATATAGTTAGTTTTGTTCATGATTTCTTGTAATTTATAAACGTAGGAGAAATTTGTGCTAACAAAACATGTTGAGATCGATAAAGGATTTCTAGCACATACTAATAAACATTGGAAACAGTATAAGTAGGGGCTTCAAAGCAAGTATTATTTACCCAATCTTACGAAAGAACAAACAATAGAAAATGCGCCTGACATTGTAGTAAAAGAGCAATAGGTGAGATTGGTTTCTTATTGGTGTTCATCTAAGTTTAAGGTATAATTATTACCTTTTGTGTAAAAACATGTCCCTAAGCCCATTTTGTCGTATTTTTCTTTATGGATGTGATTATTAAATTAATTTTACAATTGAAAATATTTTTATTTCCCAGGCACTTTCTGAAATTGGAAAGAAAGCACGAGCATCTCAAGATCATATTCAAACTACAGGTTCTAAAAGTTATGCTCAGAAAAGGGATAAAGTTGTAAGTTCCTTTTGTTATTTGGTTAAGACATTGTGATCAACTGACTTTTGAAATTTGATTGTCTTCATCATATTGGTATTGAAGTGCTTGTACTAGGTGGATGAAAATGGAAGAGAACCAAATGCTTACGAATTTTGGAGAAGCACACATGTCAGAAAAGATGGAGGGTATGTGGAAGAAGGCACAGAGTTACTGCTGGTATGCATAGTTAGACCATAAGCCATATTAAGTTATCAATTTTTTTAGTTTTTACAATATAAAGTTTATTTATATTTGTGATATGTATAGGAGGTCGTTAGCACTAAGGTTATAGAGCTTGCTCCCTAGTCACAAGAGGATCGTGGGGAGATTGAGAGTCAAGTCTTTAATGAGTATATGTACTCTCTTGGTAATTCAAGTTCGCGCGTAGTTGGTTATAGTTTTGGGGTTACTAGAAGCAAGATGTTTGGTCTTGAAGGTCAATTGAAGGAAAGTTATTGTAATAGATTTTGTAGTAGCTCCGGTGTAGTGGGACATGTTAAAGCGTAATTAGATGTTGTTGTAAAACAAAATGATGAGATTATTTCCCAACTCTAGTGTAGGAATGAAGCACTTGAGAAAAAAAACTGAGGAACTTGAGAAAATTGGAGAAGAACTTCAAAAAATGAATGAATTGCTTATAAACAAAATGATATTCTTGAGAAACAAAATGAGGATGTAAATACAAAGAATGACCAGATTCTAGCTAAACTTAATCTTTTTTCTCGATTATAGATAAGTTCGGGGACAAGTAAAGCACAAGTCAGGTTTTATTCTAATTTCTTATGTATTTTTTTGTTCTTTTAATTGGGGAAGGGTGGTTCACTATGAGAATTTCTTTTAATTGGGTTTGGCTAGTGTTGGTTTTGTAGTTTCCAAAACTTTCCCTTTATAGAAGGAATTTGGAGGGTTAGCCTACCAATAAAGAGTTATAAGTTTCAAGACATAGTTACAGAAAATGTACATGTATTCTTCTACTTGCTATAGCAATTAGTATCAACACCCGAAAATGAATGGCATGCAAATTGTAACACTATTCATTTATCCTTAAAAGTCATTTTGTGCTGCTCTTACTAGTAGCTTCCAGTGATTATTAGTTTTAATTGATTTTGCCACTCACAAAGTGAAGTATGTGAATTGTGTGCTTTCTTTGGTGGAAATGGACTCTAGAATGAATCTATTTTAGCTAATTTGTGCTATTATATACATATAAATCTGTGTAATATAATATTTATTAACAAAAGTGTTAATTTAATATAATAATATGCATATACATATTTTAGATTAATTTGTAAAATTTATTATAATAATATACATGTGAGTGATCTTAAAAAAGATGCACAAAGCAAATTGTAAGCTTATTTTTTACTAAAAAATGGTAGAGCTTTTTGATGTAAAAAATTGTCTAAAAGTAAAAAATATCAACAGAGAAAAGTATCTAAAAGCTTACATAAAGCATCTAAAATAGCATTTCCCCCAAAAAATTATAAACTCGGGAAATAGATTTTCGACGCTTAGAGTTGTAACAATGTATGTCTTTTCGATGCATCTATATGTTTAAAAAATCATCGAAAATAGTTTTTGTAACGCTTTTTTTTTGACACTTTATAAAGTATCTAAAATTATTTTTAAGACATAAAAAAGTGTCTAAAAACTCCACCTTTTGTGTCTTTAAACTCCATATTTTCTTGTAGTGATCGCATTGCATATTTCTTTATCTCTCTAATAATATGGATATGATAAAAAAATATTTGGCTTTATATATCTCTATTAAACTTTGAGTTTAAGGTAATTGGACTCTTTTAGGTCATTTTAATACCCATCCTTTTCCCTTGTGAAAAACAAGGTGGTAACTTAAGGTGAGATTATAGAAAGGTTGAAAAACTTCTATATTTTGTTGCTCTCTCTTTGTTTATATGTAAAGACTTAATTCGTTAAGAGGCTTAAGAAATCTCTTAACAAAACTAATTTTGGGGACATTTTTAAAGACATAGATTAGTTTAGAAAAGAGTTGTTGGAATCCCGAAACATCCCTTTTTAGGAACCTCATAATGAGGACAGAAAACTTTTTGAAATTTAAATCTTCAAATTTATTATAGGATCATTGATGATCACAATTTCTAGATGAAACAAATAGAATGCAATCACTAAAAGGTGATGACTATAATTCCTCTTTTTCTCAATAGTGATACCCTTACTAAGAGGAACACCAATAAAACCATATCTCTTTAAGATAAGGAAGGCAATTTGCCATTTTCATTAGAAGCTCTATCTATCATTACATTAAGTTGCTTCAAGTCAATTCTCGATGTCAAAAAAACCCTAATATAATAACTCAAAAGGAACTTAGTTTTCTCAATCCTATAAAGTTAGAGAATAATTATAAAAAAGAGACTTGAAAAGCCTTTCACTAGAGATGAAGTAAAAGAAACTTTAGTTAAGCTTAACCCTTCTAAAGCAATCATCTTGATGGTTGAAATGAGTTTTTTTTACGTTCAAAAACTTTGGCATATCATTGGGGAAGAACTCACTGATGTTGGGCTTAATTTCTTTGAAAAAGGTAAACTTCTTAAGAAAGTGTATAATATATTAATTTCTCTCATACCTTACATTCCAATGCGTTGAGATCACTCAATATAACATAAAAATCCCAACAATATAATTAATTTTAGGTCGATATCCTATTATAACACTATCTATAAAGCTGACTCTAGTATGTTTGTAGATCATATGAAGGTAGTTCTTCCTTCTCTAATTAATGGCTACTATACTACTTTCTTGATAAACAAAATATTAGAAATAATATTCTTATTGCTCAAGAGTTTACGAAAGAATATGATAAGACTTAAGTAAAAGATTCATGTTTAAAGTAGACTTTTAAAAAGCTATTGATTTTGTTTATTGAAATTTTTTATCGGAAACTATTTTGGCAATAAGTTTTCCTACTAATATTACTAGTTAGATGATGAAAAAAATGTCATTTATCTTTTATGTTATCTCGCTAAATGGAGTCGTCTCTAAGCCTTAAAGAATAAGATCCACTTTATCCATATCTTTTTATCTTTTTTCTTGAGGTTCTTCACTTACTAATGGAAAAGTTGATCTTTAAAACTCATTCTTTTAAGTTCCATATGAAGTGATCTAAAATAAGGCTCTTTAATATCTCTTTCCCTAATGATATCGTATTTTTCTCTCATTCTAATCTTATTTTAGTTATTGTATCTGTCAAAAGGCTTGAAGAGCTCAATAGAATTTCTAACCTCATTATCAATTATAATATGTCATTTATTTTTCTCTTTGTTAGATCTTGGAATTAGTCTAACTTATTTTCAATAGCCTTTGCCTTTTAGAAGGGGAGTTTGCCTATAAAAGAATTAAAGCCTTTGGATTATAGAAGGGAATCTTGCTTATAAACAACTAAAATTTATCTTTAATCTCTTCCAATTTGTCAAAAAGATTATTAATCTTTAATTCAATAAATAAGAAGCAAAATAAGTTTTTAAAATTTCAAATTTCTCTCATATACTATAAGTGTTCAGTTCGTAAACTACATGCTCTATAGTTTATTGGGTTGCATATTCACTACGTCCTTTTAAATGATCAAGGATATAAGAATATTCTAAAGAATTTCCTATAGATTAGCTTAAATAATATTTGAAAGTTAAAGTCAAATAGAAAGAAATTTGTAAATCTAAAGATAACCCTGGGTTTTCTGCCATCAAGTTGTCCAATAAATTGATTCTAGCTAAGAGGGTTTAGACTTTATTTATAAAGAAATAAGAACTTTGGTTAAATGAGTTTATTTGAATACCTGGAAAGAATAGCCTTTAATAGTTGAAACTAAATGCTAATATTTCTTAGAGTCGTAAAATAGTTGCTTGAGAAAGGGATAATATTAGAAAGTACATCACCTAATACATGATAGGCAATGATCAAGGCACCTTTTTCTAGCTTGATAAATGACACATCTTAGGACCATTTAAGAACCATTACTCTTTGAGATCGACTACTAGGGGATTTTCACTATCAATTACGCTCAAGTAATTGACAAAAGTATATGGACATGGCCAGTCGACAATTCTTAAGTTCTAAATTGCTTTAAGAGTAATAAGCCTCTTATTCTGTAGAAAACCTAGAAATTACTTTGTCCATTATTTATCTCACCCCTCTTATTTACATCAAAAACAACTCATCCTTTCAAATTTTTAGATTCCTAAGTTAAAAATTAACTTCGACTAGACTTTTTTATTTAAACATCACATACTAAAGGTTAATTTCATCTTTTGATTAATGATAAGTAAAAAAAATTAAACACTAAAGGCAAGATCCATTGCCTTCTTCTCCCTACTCTTAATTTTGTGTACTTTGTCATAAATACTGACACATATGACCATCTCATTTTCAATTGCTACTTCATTTCTTCATTTTTGAAATATCTAATTATGTCAAACAATGTCCATTAGAATGCCAATTCTTGGTCTAGTATAGTAGATTGGGCTAGTATCATTTAAATTCAAACCTTTTTAATCCACTTTTGTTAAACTCTGCTTAAGTTATTGTATTCACAATTTTACATAGTGTTGCAAGAATAGGAAAAGAAAAAAGAAAGATTTTCAAGATCATAATCATGTCAAGTGGTGAACTTACCTCGCAGATTGTATTTTGAATAAGCCACAATCGCATTATTATTAATTGAACTGTTATTGGTGCTTTTACGCTTGTTGCCTTCATAGATAGATCGATCACATAGAGGAACATCATTGTATCCTTACAAATCCAACATATAAAATGCTGAATTAATTACCCTTTCAGAATTGGTTCACAAATTGCTCTAAACATAGTGTTGCAAGAATAGGGAAAAAAAAAGACTTCAAAGATCATAACCATGTCAAGTGGTGAACTTACCTCTCTTAGATTGTATTTTGAATAAGTGGGACAGTTGGGATCAAACTCTCAGACTCTCTACCTAACGATATTGTTGCAAACTGGAACCGTTATTCATTAAAATTATTAGTATTGTCTTTTGGGTGAATTGGAATCCATAAATCCCCTCTTTAATATTACTAGCTTCTAAATGCCTCTTCTAGCTCCATCATGTAGGAAAATCCTGGTGTGTGCATCATATACACACAGTGCGATAAAATAAAAAAAAAATTTCGGGACTTCCTGAAGTCCAGGATCTATATTCCTATGCAAGGAAATACCATTAAACCTAGGTAAAAATTTTCCAGTTCACATACATGTTCATAACACACATATATATAGGAATTCATGGCATTTACACAAATCAATCATTCATATAATAACCATGTACCTTTTGTGTAGTCTCCTTCATTCTTCGATCTTCTACTCGTCAGGTTGTTGCAAACCAAAACAACCAAAACAGACCGGCTCTAATGGTGTCCATGTAGAGATTAAAGAAACTAATCGAATCAAACTCTTTGATCTGAAAATGGTTAGAGTAAAGACAGGAGTGCTAGCTCTCTTCTGTGTTCTATGGAGACTAAAAACGTTAAAGCAAATGGAGAGGAGGAAGATGAGAAAAATGAAGAGAGATATCAGAATCGTATGTAAAAATTAATGGCTTACCAAACATTAAACGATTATCATCTTAATTCTTATTTTTCATTTTTTCTTTTTGTTATTTTTTTAATCAATTAAAGACAATAAGACTTTAAAGAACCCTCATATACACATAAATGCTGAGGTAGTCCAGTCACACTAGGATCGGTCCTATCGGATCCCGAGTATGGAAAAAAATATCGGAGACCTATTTCAGTAATATCGACGTTGTGATCACATTGGGACATATCCTGATCTCATCAGGATCCATTTGATTATATTGCTCTCCATATGATGGATCTCGATCCAAAACCGTTGTACGAATCCTCCTAGTCACTCTTATGCGTGTGACCCATTAAGTTCCTAGTTATGTTGGCTACTTGGATTAACATTTAATCCAAGCAAGTCATGAGAGGCATCTAGCAACACATCATAACTCCCAATTGACTGGAAAGTAAGTGGTTTGACGAACGAACTCGTGCTCTTCATGAACCATCTCATAAACCCTCCCATAAACAATTATCGTTCAATTCATCCTTTCACCATGCTATACCCCACTTAGTTATGAGTATAGGCAAAGTGTCAACTCTCACTAGACTGACTACGTCAAATTTAGCCTAGGTTATATAAGTTTTCGTCCTGGGACTCATTACTCTATATGTTAACGTAGACATTCTTCATGACACATATACTCCGGCTAGAGGTTTCCATGTAATGACCCCGATAAGAGGTCATGGGCATCATCTTATGCTATCACAGAAGTGGTGAATCCTCTACTGGCTACTCAATTACCTTTTAATACCTCAAACTATACCCAATTACCACCTTATGAGTGACCTCTGCAAGGGAACAAGGAATGTAATCAAAGCACAGAATCAGTATCCAAGATATCCTTGAGTACCTCAAATCTAAGGATACTTGCACCATTGTTATGATGAGATTATCAATAACATTAGAATAAGACATCCATGTGATGATCTCATGGTAGGTCATCCAATGTACTTACTACCTCTAGTAAGCATCCACATCTCAACTCTA